>JARHVA010009548.1:0-167500 GCA_037957365.1 Torreya grandis
AAAACTAGGTCCTCAAACCCCAAGTTTCCTTTCCTTACAGAATTTAGAAATTAATTTTGAAAATTTTGAAATTTGTTTAGTGTTCCAAAAATAAATTCAAAATTTCAAAATTAGTAGTTTCTTGTGCAAAAATTTAATTTCCAAAATTCTAGTTTTTGTATAGATGTTTTTGCATTTATCCTATTTCAAATAATTTTTAGATTTTAAAATTATTGCATAATTTTCAAAAAATTCTAAAATGCTAAACCAATACTACAAAATCCTAATCTATGTCCACCTTTAAACCATTGATCCTTACAATTTTTAAAAATTAATTTTGAAATTTTTATAAATTATTTAGATAGTAGCAAGTATTTTAAAAATTTCCATGTTAGTAGTTATTATGGAATTTATTTTATTAATAGTACTTTTTCATATTATTTTTCGTGAAAGAATTAAAATGGTAACTAAGGAACTTCTTCCCTCTCATCTCATAGACAAATTTCTTAATTTTTTGCATAATAATGATAATGAGTGGAAAAATTTGAAAAATTACACATTAGCTAAAAATGTGGAAAATGATTTTATTTACAATGGAGATAATTATTATTGTTTCAATGAGGAATATTATCATGCATATGAAAGTGATAGTGAATAAAAAGTAGATTCATATTCTCCTCTCAAAACTATCTCTTTCATCCCCTCTTATAAAGAAAATACTTTTGATAAATGGGAAAAATACTTTTCACCTCATTCTCCTATGCATAATGCACAAAATGAACAAATTATTCATGCACTTTCAAAGGAACATCTAATAGGTGATAATTTTCTACCATGTGAACCTACACCCTCTCTCTCTCTCTCTCTCTCTCTCTCTCTCTCTCTCTCTCTCTCTCTCTCTCTCTCTCTCTCTCTCTCTCTCTCTCTCTCTCTCTCTCTCTCTCTCTCTCTCTCTCTCTCTCTCTCTCTCTCTCTCTCTCTCTCTCTCTCTTTTCAAATTACAACAATATAAGCACAATAGAATCAAATTACCAATGCATAGTTCAAATGATACATCTTATGTTCTTAAATCTACTTTATCAAAAGAAGGTTCAAATGAAAAATATCCTTCTCTTACTTCTCATATTGCACATGAAAATAATTCATGTCTTTCATCCATGGATAACATAGATGCACATGATATTCCAATGTCAAATGATAATTTATTGCATAGTCTAAAAGAACTCAATCCTTCCATTACAATTCTCCCTAGTAATGATGGAAGTGATAATGAATATGATAGTTATCATGCTAATAAGTATGAAAATGAGAGTGATTATGAACAATACTACATATATGATAATGATGATGATAACTATGCACATAGTGAAGAAGAATATTCATATCATGTTCTTAACTCTTCTCTCACTTCTTCTCTCAAATAAAATGTATGTCAAAATATGGATCCTAATTCTATGAATGATTAAATTTAAAATGATTAATAATACTACATCTTCTATGCATTCCAAATGTGATTCACTAAAAACTAAAAATACCAATGAATCCCCCAAGCCACCCCTCACTATGGTAGAACCCAATTCTCAGCCTTCACCTAAAGAAAATGGTAGCTCGCATCCCTTTAGTTAATTCCAAGATACTATTACTCCCAAGGTTCAAGTGAGCACACCCCCTCTTTATGATACAATTGCTAAATGTTGTATTCTTATGGTTAAAATTAATAGTCATATTCAAGGATTAAATAAACCACTTCAAGATACTAATGTACCATCCTAGGAGATCATCTCTTTGATGCATGCAGTTAGTGAATTACAACACCAAGTATATCTCCTTACCTTGGAAAAAAAAGCTTATAAGTCTTGGAAGGATGCCAATGATCTACATGGTAACCCTATTCTGAAGACACTCATAAAAGCTTCATTACCTAAGAATTTATAGATACCATCATTACATCACTTTGATGGAACTGGAGATCCATTCATACACCTTTAGACCTTTCAGAAGGCTTTGCCATCTCATTCGATCCTGATGATTCAACTCAAGTTATTCTAGTAGACATTACTTGGGTAAGCATAGAATTAGTTTTTTCATATAATCCCCATTGGTTCATTACACATATATGATGACTTAGAGGAGGTATTTCTTAGATATTACATTGCAAACATGGGATCTCATGCTACATATGAGAAGCTTTCCACACTACATCAAAATTCTTTAGAACCAGTTAGTATTTATATCTTAAGATTTAAGGCTCACATATGATAATTGATATACAAACCAACAGATCTAGAGATTTATCATATCTTTATCAAAGGACTTCACTAACCTCTCCTTGAGCATCTACTATATCAGAAAACATCTTGTTTTAGACATATTTGTTATACAGTTCTAACTTTGGAAAAGAAATTGGGATTGATTAAGGTAGATTCAATTGATTGAATCACTCTTGATTTCATAGAAGCATCTTTAGATACAACTCCTATCACTCAACATCCACCATGTCCTAGACAAGATAGGATACCACAACTAGAAAAACAACTAATTAAGAATAAAGACCCAATTTCTAGAGCACAACTTATAGTATGTACTACAAAGAAAAAAATTAAAAAACCACTATAGTTTGATTCAAATTAGGATAACCCATCTATCATTTTATCAACACTAATATATATAAGGTTAATAAAATTACCTTTTATTCACTAATGAGATCCACATCGCTTACATAGATAGCCACATTAGCCTTTTTGTAACTATCATCACATCTATAGACATAGAGATAATGAATATGTTGGACTCAGAGATTGCATCACTAGATGTTTTGATATTGGTATCATAACATTCACATAGGGGGCATAGAGATCTCCTCTATTATGTAACCCTAGACCTCATTCCTCCATAATTGAGTCATCCTAGGACATTCCTTTACATGAATCATCAGTCACTCATCATAAGTGTAATGTAGAGTTTAGGACAAAATCTCATAGGAGACCTCCTATCCCAATTATTCAAAAGGTTTAGAAACTAGCACAAAAATAATGGCCTAACTATAGCACCATAGTTTGAGGAATACATAGTAAAATTCCATATATATATATATATATACAAACACACACACACAGATATATATATATATATATATATATACATATATATGTATATACATATATATATATACACACATATATATACACACACACACATACACATATATACATATACATATATATATATACATATATATATACATATATATATATATATATATATACATATAGATCCAATGGAGTCACAGGCACAACAATAGAGTACCACTCATGATAAATTTTCACTGTAGGTAGAGTTTTAGGGTACTATCTCACATAGAAGCCCACTATGGTTAAGATTAGATGAAACCCTATCACATGTTACAATTCCATAGTGATCTATTATTCAGTCATATGCATCATAGTAAAGGCCATAGGGTGTTATTTCACATAGCAATCCACTATGATTGCAAATATATGATCTTCCTCCACAGCATCCAATTTCAACTACATGACCAATCAATTTAAATTTTGTAGAATCTTCACACATAATAATAGTTAGAACATAATAGATAGTATTAGATACATAGTACATTCCTACACAACATGAGTAGTATAGACACTTGTTCAGTTAGTCAATAGGGTTTAGATAGTGATACATCATAGAATAATGCAAATGAATAGTCATACTAGTCTTAGTTTGTAAGATTCACTTATCTTGATAATGATAAAGACAAAGGTCTAGCTACCCTTTATATTATTGAGCCACTCTCAAGGAATTAATATGCACACAGTGCTATCTTACATCCCCTACTAATAACAAACATTCTTAATTCCTAGCAACTATCATATCCAAATACCAACCTATCAAAATCTAGATATTACCAAATCTACATATCCAAATTTTTTACCAATATATAACCTAATCAACTTATCCAAACAATTTCCAAATTTTAGACCCAAGTTAATTTATCAAAATAATTTACAAATTACAAAAACTAATTTTTTTTGCTCACATATAATCACAAATCAAACCTAAACAACACCTCCAAACATATCAAAAAAACTAAACCACATATCCCATATATTATTTTACCAAGCACATGCAAATTTAAAATCAATACAAGATCAACTATTTATAAATCAGCCACCTATAGTCAATATACCAATATATTCCAATATCCATAACATGAATACGAGTAAAACCAAAATCAAACCAACATCTATATCTATTTATAGGTTTTTAAATACATATATGCTATGTCATGTACAATTAATCATGAATGGGAATCATGCCCTCACTCTTAGTCTCACTCTCTCCTCTAGTATTACTCCCATAATCCTTTTTAGCACTTGATAAACCTATACCTCTCCAGGCTCCCAAATGCCTCTTGTACTGACTATCTCACTCCAACAACTTACTATGATCATCATGCAAGTTTTCATATCACCAATTAAGATCCATACATTTATCTATAATCTTTGTGCTCACCATGCCACAATCAGGTGGAGGCATCTTATGCCTATCCAATTTAGCTAGAATCTCATCTCTCTCTCTCTTAATACCCTAACATGTGTAATTGTACCTATAACAACCCTATCAAACAAATAATCATACATGCTAGCTATAATTGTCACTTGCTTTATTAAACCCTCCTCCATCACATCATTAAGAACATGTCATGTGATATCTCAGAGTGTCAACTCAATGATCATCTCCTAAAACTCATCATATCCCCTCCCTACCCTAGGAGGTGCCTCCCTCATCCTATACACCTCCTACCCCACCTACACACATATGAAGTATAATAATACATTACATATATATATATATATATATATATATATATATATATATATATATAGACACACACACACATTCAAATCCAAACTAAATCAAAAACATAGGTACAATTCAAATATAATCATTGATTACCTCCCATCATCTAGATCAGCTCAATCTCCTCATATGTAGGAACATCTACTCCATCCATAAGATATAATAGATCCCACTGATGCCTAAGCCACCATGAAGTATATTCCTCAGTGCATGCCACATCATCTACGTTAGGAATATCTATAATCACTTCTCTCACATCTAAAGGTAATGATGCCAACTTAGCCTCATTAGGTCTCATATGAGACCCTATTCTCATTAGTGCCTGTACACTCCTCAACCATACCCATGATGTATGAGGAACATCCTATCAAACTCCAAACTACCTATTCATGTGCTCATATTGAAAGTACTCATATAATCCATCCTAATGATCATGTAACAAACAACTAACACTCATGTACCACAATTTATTTCCATCCTCAAGCCATATAGGGAATCCTCTATAGGGCCTCCATATGATATCTCAAGCCACCAATCTATCTAGAATCCTCTTATAGTGATCTATCCTAGGAGATCAGATAGCCAAATCACTCATCCATCACTCACCAAATTGTTGTGGATATGCCCAACTCACCCTCAATAATCTAATCAGTTGCATAACTTCTATGTGCTCATAATCCTAAAAATTTAATAAAGTGGTTATTCCCACACCACCATTGAATGCCTCCTACGTAAATCTATATAAATCTTTGTATGAATGGGCAAGAATATTCCTACCCCATGAGAACATAGTACCATGCATATCAATGCTATGAACCAACATATGCATCTTATAAGCAATAAACACTCCATTGTCATCCACTAAAATAAAAGAAGCCAATAATATAACTAACCATTTCCTCATGCATGGAACACTCAATTGCATAATAATTGATAGTAATACATTGCTATCATTACCTCTTCAATGTGCACCTATAGGTACACCAAAAAAATACAAGTATGAATGATCAATGGCATCAACACCCATGTCATTTTTTAGTATCACCCATTTCCCATTAATTAACAAATGCAAAATATGGTATACATCCTCTAGAGTAATAGTAATCTCTCCAATAAAAATCTATAACATATAGGTATCAAAATTCCACCTCTCACATAAAGTGGTAATCAAGTACTTCTCCCACTACACCATGCCTAGGTCACATATATGACCCAACCCTACCCTATCCATAATGGCACACTCATCAAAAGATAATTGTAGCATCCTTAGTGTCTCCATCACTTGACTAGTATAAAATTCTTGCATTTGCACCTCACCCTAAAAACACCATAAAATAGACTATATGTCAAACAACCATGACAAGAAAAATAACTAAGAAGTAAAAAAGTAGGAACAACTCAAAAATTTAAAAAAACCATCGACAATGGACAACAACATTGTATATGGACACTAGCACTGGACTATAGTGTTAGAACTTAGACAACAACATTGCATCCTAGACAATAGTGCTGACTCTACGATAAGAGCATCGGAACTAGTAAAATTTTTCCTAGACTACTTAAAATATCTCAAAAATATCCAAATCAAACTTTTAAATAGGTAAGAATCAAGTGTTAATCTTACTCACTAGGCTAATCTCCCCACTAGCATGAATCTAGGCTACTAATTACTCAAAATGAGTCATAGAAGGTGCTCATCTCTTAAGCATTTTTCACTCCAAATCTCCAAATCTCAAACTAGTCAATGCACAAATAAATCAAGAATCAATCAAAATTTAACTATATTAAACAACTTTTCATTTAAATTAAAATACCATTTTCCCCATAACTTGAGCCCCATGGTTCCATTTTACAAACCATTTGATTCAATAGAATTATGATAATGATACCTTCAAACATCACACAACCCTTTCTCTCTCACTACATCATTTGCCTACTATGGAATACAAACATCCCTATACCTCTTTTGTACCCTAACATAAAAATTGGTACCTATTAAAAAAAACATTCATTCAAAACATTAAAACAACCTAGCTTATTCAATCAATCAACCTTTCACTCCATTCAATCTATTACTACTTCATTTGCCTATGGCAACACTAGTGTTTCTACATCTTTACTGAATTCAAATATAGGCTTTGATCCTAACCAATCAAAGACACCTTTAAATACTAGTAATTCAACTCTCCCCAATCCAACAAATAGATTATCAATCTATTCAATACATACCAGCTTAGTTCCTATTCATATGCCACTAGTCTTCATTTTTGGCTCAACCTCCTCTATCATAGATCTCATCCCTCTACCCAAAAAGGGGCATCATTCATATTATATCTACAAATTACCTAGTATACCTAACCACTCCTATAAATAGATACACCATAGTTATTACACATCCAAAATCTAGATTATCAGCTTTACTTAGCTTAGATTGGTCAAAATTATATAGTGATTCAAATTACATTGGGTCACTCAGCATTACTCAAGACATTTAGAGGGATACAACTTCAGTTTATAGATACATAGACTATTCAGATATGGTATTTAATATCACATGAATTCATAGTTACTTTGATAGAAATTTATACCATATACTAGATTTAGGGGCATGTACATTACTACACATCTCATACATACAGCTTCATACAACATGACACAATTAAATGACCAGATAGTATATTATAGGCATTGTGTAGAGTACATTATTTTGATCTCCACTTTTGCACATGGGACATGGAATGATAGATCATGGCACATTTGGTTATATAAATTTCTAGACTATCCAGATGCATCACTCACATACTAGATTTAGAGGCATAACACAAATGATCATGATCTTTAACATCTAAGATTATATAGATTCAAATGGAAAGACATGCCATTTTCTTCATACACATTTACCATAGTTTTTAGATATTACCTAGACATACCCAGGTTGTCACTAGGTTGGACTGTATGATCTTATATAGTGATTAGTCTATAACATTACTCAGACCTAGGAGTGTGTGTGAGATAAAGGGTAGACATTGGTTTTAGACCTTTGAGTAATTCTCATTTACAATTCATATTATTTAGAGGAGGGGCATGATATATATTTCTCTTCACAACATACAAATTCTATACACACATTCTAGATTACTTGAGTTTATGTGGGATAGAGGATGGCCATTGGTTTTGGGCCTCCAAACAGTTCTCATTTCTTATTCAAATTTAGTACAAGGGCATATATTATAGATATTCCTTCTTTTTCTAGGCATTATTTAGATTTAGCATAGGGGAATCTATTACGAGGATTCCTTCTTTCTCCAAGCACTATTTAGTTCTCCCTCTACTTCCCTGGTCAGGACTTTCAATCTTTTTTTAGTACACTTATCTCCATACAGGTAAGTTCAGGTACGCACCTTCTTTCTTTTTTTAACTCTAGTACTTCATTTCATTGCATCACTATATTGAAATGGGGAAAATGTATACACTCTAAATTGGTCAAGCAACCACACATGTCATGTCTTTTCATAGTCCTTTCATAGGAAACTTTAACTAGAGAAAATGAGTCTTATTCACATCTATCCATGTCTTTTTGCCTGATTTACCTTGGTCTTATTTCATATCCTAGATACCTCTTTGACCATTCCCAATCATTTTAACTTTAAAGACTTAACCCTTACTAACCCAGGTCACTATTTCTAGGCTTATTCCAACCCCCCCAAGTCCTAGACCCTATGTAAAATATCACCTAAATAAGACTACAATGCTAAAACCTAGGGTTTCTAATTTTTGATGCTATTGTTCAAGTTCAAATTTTATTCCAATGGTCACTTTCTCCCCTTAGATGAGTCTTACCCCTTTCTTTTCTTCATTCTTGTGTTTTCCAATGTTATCTAAATGCAAATAAAAATCCCAAATTCGAAATAATGAGTCTCATATATAAAATACTACACAAGGCATTTTATATATATCACTTACTACTTTAGCACATTAGACATAATAAAAATCAATCAATAATATAGCTTAGTTTCTATGTATCACACATAAAATTGCATGCTTGATCAAAGAAGGGCCTAGGAAAAATTCATTCTTGCATCTATTATTTGTATTGATTATGCACATTCCCTAAAGGAGAACTAAATTGGATCTAAGACCCTAGCTTGAGGGTTAATGTAGGCCACAATTAGAATAATAGGGGTTCTTGATTTTGCAATATTTCTTCTGCTAACCTAGTTTTTCCCCCTTTTGCTTTTGATGTATTCATTATTTGCATGTGTGTAGATGAATATAGGTATTGAATATTAAAATAGAGATATAGTGATCTTTGATGACTTTCAACCCTTGAAATTTTGTATGTAGGATGATATTGAGCAAGTGAAAAAAACCCATAAAGATTTTAGCCTCAAGATAATAGTGCCAAGAAATACTATATCACTAGACACTAGGGTATCCTATTTCTTGTGCTCCTATCTAATCAAAAAACAAAATCTAGAGCTAGATTTATGAAACTATCCCAATCTTGCTTTTCAAATTCTAGACTTAGAATCTATTATTTCAGCCTTAATCTAGCTAGGTTAATTTCTTTTTGTCTTGCATAATTATCAGTTAAAAATCTATATTATTCCTTATTAAATTAGATTTTTCCTATCATTCTAGACCCTTATTATTTAGGATCTAAACAATAAATTCCTAAAAATAATAAAATAGAATCCTATATAAGACATGTATAGGTAAGATGCCAATGCATGGATAGAGAAATATATTCAAAAGACATTAATTATGCTACTTCTATCTACTAAATAGAAGATCAATGTTAGAGATACTTACCTTGAATATAAACCCATTAATACTCAATCTCTCCATTGGCTAAAGGTGATTCACAAGAGGTCGTTATGGTTTGTATGGATCACTAAGTAAGGTCAAAGTTTCTAAGAGTTTTACATAAGACAAGATTTTTCTCCAAGTAGTAACCCTAAGATATAACTCCTCAAGTAGAATGGTAGAAGAGAATATTGTAAAGAAACACAAATGAATAATTAACTCTTGTTATCTCTCTAATAATGGCAAAAATAATGTGTTTATATAGTTGGATCTAACCCTAGTCCTTTTGAAAAGTTTAGCAGATAGGGTTGACCTAATCAACATTATATCATTATTGACAATGAAAAATTAGGTTTTGGTCTATGTCATCCAGGGGGTGACCTAGACCCTAAATAAGTTTTATCAATCAGAGTACAAGGTCGATGGCTCTGATGATGTAACGTAAACCATGAAAAAGGATTTTAGGCTAGGGAAGGGATAATGAAGGTGAAAAATGACTAGATGAGGGTGAAAAATAAGAGGTAAATCTTAGGGGAGTGTTTCTAGGATATGGTTGAGTAGATAGAAAGTGGTAGTAATGGAAATCAATCCTATGAAGCACCAATAGTCTACCCACCTCTTTTTTGGTGCACCTGTTAAATCATGTACTCAGAGAGATTGAGACTTATTGAAAGATAGAAAACATTAATAATTGATGAAGTTGAAAATATTATGTGTATACATATGCCCCACTTGAATCTCATTATGTGTCACTTAAGTGCAATAGGGGATGGTTCATTGAGAAAGAACATATCAACACATAATTTTAAGGCTAAAAAATTTACAGTATTTAAAATAAAATAAAATTTAAATTTAAAGGACTGAAAAGGAAATAACTAAAAAGTAAATGTATGCATACCTTGACTACCTTTATCACTGGATGGTTATTTACTATGTTTTTAGTTTTGATCTTTGAGTGCACAGAGATTGATTTAAACAAACCCAAAGATACAAAACTAAAGAGAAAAAATAAACAAACATAATAAATCCATGATAATTGATGTTATGTGGATGGGACATAGAAATTTGGCAAGCTAGGGTGACTAGTGTTATGTCAGATGAAATGACCAAGTTGAATTAAGATTAAACTAGGTAACCAAAAAGTCAAGGCTACTAAAGATCAAAAAACTCAAACAAGTAAACCTTAAGTAAGAAAGGAAAACACACCAAGTAAAACCAAGGATACATCTAAAAAATGGTGATCAAACATCAATGTGAAAGCAGTAACAATCCTTACTTAAATAAAGATGGGAAAGCAAAATGGTAAAATAACATTGAAGAGTGATTAGTAACAATCCTCACTCCAAAACAATAGAAAAAGTATAGAAAGTAGAAATAGACTTAAGTGTCAACAAAAAGGGTAGTCAAAAAATAACAAATGGTAAAAGAAATCAAAGTGATGATGGGATTTAAATCAATGTTGTAAATAAAAATAATCTATAGCTAGTCAAGCATGTTATTTTGTTCTAAATATAGATCAAACTAAAATAAAGTAGTGCTATTAGGTTTTTAATATGTTAAGAAGAGGGAATATAGAAGAAGTTAAAACATATTTATGATCACACTTGACTATCAAGAGGGGAATGAAATGGGTGGAGGGGATAATGAAGGAAAAACCAAGTTATAGGAACTATTTATCGAAGTCAATACACTAAAATTAAGTTTTTCAAAATAAGAGGACTTTTGACTTTAAGGACTGAATAAATTCTCCTAGCCACACAAGTATTAGGTCAAAAAATGAAGTATTTAGATCATCCCATGAAGGCTATATGCATGCAAATTAAAATGGACCTAACTTCCCACAACATGTTTCTCATTCCTCAAGACCTCTTATAGAGTTGTCAGTCTACTGTGAAGATTGGGTACTTATGTGAGAAAGTAGGTAACACCATATAATTTATTGAATTCTCTTATTCTAATCTAGTGTACTACCATAACTCAATGGACCTAGGTTCTATCATGAGGCCAACTCTAGATTTTGAGATTCAATTAGAAATAGGATATGTAATTGGTAATCACATCTTTTGGTGTGATTTTAACTTTTGAAATTTGTATGTTTTCTTTACTATCATTGCCTTTTGTTTCAAATGATTTGGATTTTAAATTTCTCAATGGATTTTTGTATTCTTCCTCTATATAGATTAGAAGAACCAAACATGGGTGATAAAGATGAATTTCATTTAAATACTTGTCACTTGGTTATTAAGAAAAAGAACATAGAGAGCATGGTGTCAAAGAGTCTTATTAATTTAGGTGAAATAAAAGTTCTATCTTGACTTTGACCTTGGTTTATCCATAGTGGAGTGAAAGGAAAGGAAATCAAGAGGAATGAAACATGAAACAATTTGGATTAATTAAAATCACAAAAAATGTGACAAAGGGTGAAAAAGGGGTATGATGATAGTGAAGTATGATTCCTTATCATAATAATGAGGGAAGTGTAGGAAAACATGCTAACGTAGGTTGTGAAATTTTTATCCAGAAAAGAAGCAAAAGATGAAAGTGGAGAATAAGGATAAAAAACTTGTAACCATTGTAAAATATTCTTGATAAGGAATACTAAATTAATTAAAGATGGTGATTTTATGAGGAAGGCCAGGTCTTATCCATGGTCTCACACTATAACTCATAAAATAGAAACCTAAGAGGTGCAAAAAGCATGTAAAAATTAAATGAGAAATATGGTATTTTTGAGGAAGGCCATGTCCTATCCATGGTCTTATTCTAAAAATCAAAATAAAGGAAAAACCCAAGGGGTGAAAAAAATATTGGAAAGTAAGAAAAAAATGAAAATAAAAGGAAATCATAAGGAAGACTAGATCCTATCGATGGTTTTACAATGCAATTCATAAGTAAAGAAAAACTAAAGGACTAAAATGAAGGACAAAGATTTATGAAATAAGGGACTACTACAGAGGGTAAGAACCATGTAAGTATCCAAAAAAAAGTGTTAGAAGGATAACATATATAAATCATGATAAGAAGAGAAGGATTTAGGTAAAATATTTTTTAATAAATTTCATGTTGGTTAGTTCTTTAAAAATATGGCCTGAATTAGTTTGAAAGTGATAGGTGCTAGGACTAAGATTGTCTTTGACTAAATAAGGGCCCCACCATTTTTGGGCATATTTACCTTCTTTGTCATGAGTTTAGTCTAGATTAAGTATAAGGTCACCAACATTAAAAGTGTGAACTTGAACTCTTTTTTTATGTTATTTAGTAATATGGGTCTTGTATTGGTGATTGTGTTATAGGTCAAAAATATGATGTTCATCAAGAATATCAAGAGCATGAAGGCAAGATTCACATAATTATCCATTAAGAATGATAAAAAAAATAAAGATATAGAGAGAGGGCACATCAAATTCTAATGAGAAGATTGATTCAGAATCATAGACTATAAAAAATAGTGTTGCCACAGTAATAGTGTATATGCTAGTGTGATATGCCCAAAGAGTGGTTTAGAGATGAAGATGCCAATCCATGTGGGTTTTATGAATTATCTTTTGGATAATTTTATTAATAATTTTATTGGTGGCCTTGGCTTGGCCATTACATTGAGGATGACAAGGCATGGAAATTCATTATTAATTTTGAATTTATCACAAAGCTATTTGATGTCTTTATTTTTAAAATTACCACAATTACCTAATTTGATAGTGTGAAGAATTCTTAAGTGGAAAATGGTTTTATTTAGGATAAATTTAGAAATGGTGGTATATTTGACATTGATGAGGGGCATAGCCTTGACCCATTTGGTAAAATACTTAGTGAATATGATAATAAAGACATTCCCATCTTGAGATCTAGGTAATTTTCCTATGAGATCTAATCTCCACATGGAGAATGGCCAAGGAGACTCCACAGTTTGAATTTTAGCTATAATTAAATAGATTAGATCATCATGAAGTTATCAAGGATTACATTTTTTTATCAAATTCTATGGCATCCTTTTTAAGAGTGGGTTAAAATTATCCCATAAGTAAGCATTTGTGGGCTATAGCATGTTTGTTACAGTGGCCATCACGAATTCCCCCATGTGTTTGTTCAAGAAGAGGAGAAAATTATTATTTCATAACACAACAAAGTAAGGTACCTTAAATATTATGATAATAAATGATGTTATATATAAATACATACATTAAATATTATTTTTGAATGTGAATATTTTCATGGGAATAAATGTTTGGAGGATAGGATTGGTATTCAAGAAATTGAATAATATCTTTGTACCATGGGCTTTGTTGAATGGTGATAGCCTCAATGTGGTAGATGAGTGAATATTATGGTTGAATGAACTATGGGGATTTTATTAATTGGATAGTAAAATTAGAATCAATAAGTACTTGGTGTGGATGAAAAAGATATGTTGAAGAAGCAAGTGGATTAGTAATAGAATTTTGTTCTTAAGGGTTAGGTTTGATGACTAAAAAAATCAAAATATTTGTCAAATATAATGGGTATTTGATGATAAACAATGATATTTTCACTCTTTCATTGATAATTACCATTAACCTAGTGGTAAAGGAGTTGGGAGTCACCCAAAACATGTAGATATGTGATATCTAGATCAAAGGTTACTCTTATGCCTATGATTAAGGCTTTATATTCTACCATGTTGTTAGTCACATCAAATGTAAGGTGAAATGCCAAAGGGATAATTTTACTAAGATGACTAGTGAGGATACAACTTACCCTAACTCTTTGAAAGCATTTGGTGCCATCAAAATTAAGGGTCCAAATATCTTCATGTAAATTGATAGTAATTTTAGGAAGTTCTTTGATAACTACTTTTCGTATAGTAGTGTCAAGGAAGAGAGAGGACTCTTTAAGATTAGTAGTGAAATTATGGAAGTAATCTTTGGGATATATGGCTTGATTAAGATATTCAATATAGAGAATACAATATTGAAAATACTATATTGAAGGTGATTGGTAACTGGTATAGGAATCATGACAAGTTGATCAGCAATGATTTGTCCTTTGAAATTTTTTTGTGTAATAATATAGAGATCAAATTCCATGAAGAGGACAATCCACTTGATAATTATATCTCCAAAAAGAAAGGCTTTGGAGAAGTGATAAAGTGGATCAGAATGAATGGTAATGTAAGTTGTTTGATAAAACATATTATGCCACATTTTTTTATTGATAAAATATATGGAAAGGATATCATGTTCTAATTTTGTATAATGTATTCCATAGTCAATGAGGCCTTGACTTATATAATAGATGCCATATTCTCTACTGGTATCATTTTTTTGGGCAAGAATTGTCTTAACTAATATGGGTGTGGAATAAGTATATAATATTAATGGATGATCACTAGAATGTGGATGAAGAGTGGGTGGGTGAAGAACATATTCTTTCATATTATCAAATGTGTTTTGTCAAGGATCCATCCATTCTAGGGCATTACCTTTCTTGGGAAGATAATTAATAGAATAAATAGGATAAGCCATTTTAGGGACAAACCATCTAATTATCATAAGTTTACCAAGGCAAGTGTGAATATCTAGAATGGAATGAGGGATGGGAATGTTGACAATAAAATTGATCTTGGTAGGATTGAAATCAATGTCATGAGGAGAAACTAAGAATAATAATAGTTTTCCAAATATGACATTGAACACACACTTGTAGGGATTTAGTCTAACTTTATATTTAATAAGGAAATAAAAAATGATAGAAAGATTAGATATATGTGTCTTGCATCTACTAGACTTGGTGATGTGGTCATCTACATAATATTATATCATCTTATAGATAAGATTATGAAAAAAATAGGTCATCACCCATTGATAGGTAGTCCATCACTTTTTAGGCTGAAGGGAATTTTAACATAATAATATGTGCCCTATTTTATGTTAAAATTTATCTTATGTTAGTCTTCATGGGTAATGTGAATTTGATTATAACACAAGAAACCATCCATAAGGGAAAACATTTCATAACCGATAGTGGAATCGATCATGGTATATATATATAAGGTAAAGGAAAGCTGTCCTTAGGATAAGGAAGATTAATATTATGGAAATAAATACAAATGCAAATAACCATGGTGACTTTCTTACGAATAGGGACAATGTTGTAGAGCCATTTTAAATAGTCCATAAGCTTGATAAAATCAGCATCAAGAAGTTTGATAATTTATTTATGGCATAAATTAGAAACTTCAAATGGAAATTTCTATTGTTTTTGTTACATGGGTTTGGGGTAGAGATAGGTGATGATGTTATAAACAATGATGCTAGGGCCAATATTGAGCACATCCTTGTAGGACTAAGCAAAAGTATCATTATATATATTGAATAATAAGTTAATTTATCATGTTTAATTAGTGTGAGTTTGTGAGAGACTATAATTGGGTGAGAACATGATGGGTTACCATATTTGATGCAAGTAGTTTCACCGCTAAGCATAACATTTCCATCTTGGAAATGATAAGGTGAGTTAGGTAAAGTGGAAATGAGATTTGATTTAGGATCAATGTATGTGATAAATTTATTAAAACAAGGGGTTTTATTCATGAAATTCTTGAGTTTTTTATGTTTTCAAGGTAGTTGAGGTTCTCAAAAATGAATTAATTCAAGAATGGATTCATTGCTAGGAAATGTGGGAAGAGGGACATAATACTTGACATATACTTCAAGATCAAGAATTTTATTACCATGGTGATCATATTTGGAGTCTATTTTCCATACATCTATGGCCTTGGCATCTAATGTAGTCTCAAGAGTAGGTGGAGTGTGGTAAGAAGGCTGATTAGATTTTATGGTTTTGTCATTAGCGTTAGTGATGTGGGAAGAATTGGATGTAATGATTGGTTCTAGAGGTGGTATAAAAGATGCAAGAATTTTTAGAGGTTTAGAAGGTAATATTTTTTATACCACCCAAGGAGTATCAATGAGTGGATAATTAACATGAGTTACATGACCTTCAAATGCTAATTAAAAATTAGTGGAAATGGTATAGATGTCATGAATGAAATCATGAATTTGGGCTAATGTTTTTTGATAATACTAAACATCTAATTCTCATGACTGAACTTGGGCCATGATGTAGTTATCATCATAGGTTGGATAAATTTTACATGTTTGAGAGTCAAGAGGAATTTTTGAAGGGGAAATACCTAGATCATTAAATTTATGTCTATCATAAAAGTGTTATTTGAAGTTTTTGAAATGTTATCAATGGCTGTAGATATTGGGGGAGATGTATAAATAGTGTGAGAGGTGTTATCCAATTGAGGTGTTGGAATTGGTTCTCGAAAAGAGATAAGGTATTCTTGGCCCAACTCCATTAGGTGAGATGGGGAAGAATCTTGGATAACATAAAATGTTTAGGATGATTGATGAATGTTTATAGGATGAGAATCAATTAAAGTAACTACCCTTTACATATTATTCATATTTACCAAATTATTTTTGGGATTTTAGTCTAAAAGACTTTCAACATTATTGGTGGAAGGAGTAGGCTTGCCATTATTATCTTGATGATAAGGAATAGTATATTTGTAGATGGTGAGATGAGAATTAGCTTGGTTCAAAGCATGATTTTTAGTTAGTGATTCATGAGCTTTGAATGCTATATCATAGGCTTGTTGGTGTTTATGAATAAGTGAATCATGATCAAAATTTGAAACAAGTATGAAATCGATAGATAAGTTATGTAGCTACCTACAAGTCTCTTGAGAGTGACCCCAACTTGCATGAAACCAAAAAAAATTATTTGGATCATACCATGATTTCATAGGAAGAGTGGGGTCAAGATCTAATGGGATAGGCCTTGGTAGATGATTTTGGAGATATAATAAGGATAATGATTTGTGAACATTAATGTTGTTTATTTAGTAAAATTGAGGATTAGGGGTGTTGTTTAGAGGAGAAGATTGCTTCATATCATGGTTAGGAGTGATGTCTTGAATATTTTGAATGGTATCATAGGAATTAGTAACACCATCATTGGTATCATGATGATTTCTATTTTTTAGGAGCATGTGAGTGCCCATGGGAGGTTGGGATGGCTCAAAATGGTGCATGTGGAAATATTAGAATTTAGCTTGGTCAAGGGATTCTTCTAAAGTTCTTAGAGAGAGAGTCATAACCTTATAATGTAACTTGGGATAAAGAGTATTAGTGATTAGATGAAAAATAATTTCATATGTCATGTTTTCACACTCATTAGATAAGGTCTTTCACCATTTGATGAAAGCTTATTTTTTTTTGGTTTCAATTTGCTTATAATTGATAAACTAAGGAAAGGTATTCTTAGAGAGGTTACTAGTTTGAAAATATTAGACTAGATAGTTAATGAGATATTCCAAGATAGTGATATAATGGGTCTTGAGTTGATTATACCAATCTAAATCATCTCTAGAGAGCATTTTATTTAATATTTTGATAGTATCAAAAGTGTTTAATTTGATTCAATATTTGTATATATTTCCAAACACTTTTAAATTTAAGGTGGGATTAGTTTTCCCATTGTAACTAATTGTAGGTGTGATACCTCCTATGTCTAAATTATTAATTTGAGGTCCTAGAGGTTAATTTTAAAGATGTTTAATCATTTTTTTAACAATGGGTGTTTGGGGAATGATATTTCCATGAGAATCCCAAAGGAGGTGGGGGAATTTTTATTTTGATCTCCCCATAGAACTTGTTGAGGTTGATTTTGAACACAAATAGGGTGATTCTACATTTGCATTATTTGATTGGCATTATTATCTTCAAAATCATTCATTTGATTAAGAGTTTTTAATAAAATTTGATGGTTTTTAGTGGTGTTATGACTATTTTGTATGGCATGTGAAGCATTATAATTGGCATTAGTGGCTTGGGTTGTACTATGAGTAATGGCACACATAACATTAGTGTCTTGAGAGGTATTGGTAGAAAAGTAGGCACTATTAGCATGATTGGCATGTCTAGTGAAAGATGCACTCGTATAATGATTAACATTGGAATAAAAAGAAGCACTAGTGGAATGATTACCATTTGTATAAAATGGTACACTATTGGAGTTATTGAGAAGGAGGGTTCTTGGAAAAAGCCCACAAGATGTTGAATCGGCCATGTTAGTAGAGATACTTGGCATGGAGGTTGAATAAATCAAATAATAAGAGGTATTATTATGAGAAGGAGTTAAAATATAAGTGAGAGGTTGAGAATAAAAGAGGGTACCACCCCAAAATTTGTGAAAAAATGTGGGGGAAGGGTAATGGGGTTCTTATGTTTGACCACTTAACATGAGATTGTAAATAGTTGAAGGGTATTTTACCCTATGTTGAGGAAACTCATTAATGAATAAAATCAATTTAGTAATGTACTTTAATTATATATGATATTTTAACAATGAAATAGGGTTAAAAACCAAATATTAATGAGGAGGATTCCCATAATTAGTACTGTGATGGCCACATGCACATTGATTTCATCTAAAGTGGAAGCTACAAGCCATTTTTTGGTGAAATCTATTGGGGTTAGTAAAGATCATCATATATGTCGATTTTAAATTTGTGTTATTCTTAAATAGGAAGTTCATGATGAGATAAATAATCTAAAAGGAATGATAAAAAAATTAAATTAGAATATAGGATACAGAGTTGAACTAGTTAACTATGTTATGTAACCCAGGAAATAGAATAAAAAGATAGGGATACATAATTGTGTAGGTCAATTGTGTATTAAAGTTAGGAAGGATAAATAGGTTGATAAGGATACATATTCATGCAGGTTGATAGTATTTTTGAATAGGGAGATAAGAATACATAGTCATGTAGGTCAACTATGTATTGTAGGTAGGAGGCTGAAAAATAGTCTATAAGAGACATATCAACCAAGATGATAGTGTTATAAAATATGGGAATATTTTAAAAGATAATTTTAATCAATATTGAAATAAATCACAAAATAAATTATATCAATGTGATTGATCCAATTATAACACACAACACAACCCTTGCACCAACACTAGCCAATACAAGTTTTAAAATACAACACACAATTATCAAAGAGATAATATTAACTAAAAAGTAAAAGCTAAGTGATTTATAATCTTAAGTGTTATTAAGTTATAATAAAGTTTGATTTTAATATGATAAGGAAGTTGGATGAAATAAGGAACTAGGAATAAATCTAAGGCTGGTTTCATGATGTTTGGGATGAAAGAGATTTATATTGGTGAAGGTAATGGCTTGGTATTGGCTCATACCCCCTCACTTCACAATCTCATAGTGATAAGGGTGTTATGTTATTTATAAATATATACCTGTTGATTCTTCTAATTGCCTCACAAGTGCTCTTTGTGTTGATGAATACTTCTCAGATGTATGTGGTGAAATAGCAGTAGAGTGTGAAAGTTGTCCACAATATCTATTTGATTTGGTGGTTGGGAGCCACCAAGGCCTTGATATTTAATATAATATAAGCCTACAAGTTAATCTAAATGGATATTAATAATGATCTTTAAACTAGGTGAGCTTTGATAAAAAAAATAGAAAAAGGAAGGGTAAGGCAAAAAAGAGAACGTGATTTTCGATTTCCATCTTGAATATTATGACAAAGTTATAATTAATTTAAGAATACAAGAACCAATTTATGGTGTAAAATATTATAAACTAAGATTGCATCACAAGCCAGGAAATATTTAAAGAAGATATATAAACCACAAGTAAGAACCACGTTTACATTAAAATTTTGCTACTATAACCTGAACAAAATATACACATCCAAATGTAGAGCAAATAAAATGAAGCATACTTAATATGTTTTTTATTTAATGTAGAATTAACACAAATTAAAAACCCTATGATATAAAATGTAGCCCAAAATGCATATAACCATTCAAATTTAAGACAATAACATGCAATTGAGAGACAACTTTGAATTTCAACAAACTATAAAGATAATCTTGTCAAAATTCCATAGTTGTATTAAGTTCTCTTTTGTATACAAATTAATCAGAGTCCATGTCTTAAAAAATGCTAATCTCCACCTATTTATAGGAAACATAAGTGGTTTATTGGTTAACTCCCTCGAAATATCCACATGCAAACTAGGATAGTTATGCTTAATACAAAGATACAATGTAAAAGGTTGCTCATGCCAATATTGACAAAGGATAAACATATGCTAAAAAACTATCATACATTTTACAAAATAATATTATTTTATGTCATGTTGGTGGGACCCTTAAGTTACTATCTAAGGATGTTCTTTACCTTAGTGAATTATTCATTGATGAGATCAAAGTCTGCGGCAAGCTTCATCAAACAATCCTCTTCTTGATGTGTTGATGTGTCAAATTCCTTGTCACCCTTGGCCTTGAGTTTTTAGATGCATTGGTCTTCTATAATATATCTTTTAGATGTGATGATGATATCAAGGACCTCCTAATTATCCTTGGTATCCTAGACTTGTTTGTTTTGAATGCTCTAGATGTATTGACTAACCCTCTGTCTAAACTCCTCATCTTCCATTAGGCTTGTAGAATTAGTCTTGGATGGTTTTTACAATAGGTCCTTCAAGAGATCCTCCATGATTTACATCAATACTTTGTCCTCCTCTAAAAAAATGCATACATTGTCACACCAACTGCTTGGTCCAATATCATGTCTTCCATGACTCCTAAGAGGGCATGCATGTCTTTCAACTTGATGATATTGATACCTTGGAATTGCTTGGCGTTATGGATATTGATCAATTCAACTACCTAATATTTAGAGTTTTTCCACTAAGTAATTAATATTTGTGCCTTCTCAAGTTTATGGGCCAAGATAATTGATCTAGATTTCAAGGCCTTTAACCCTTTAAAAATGTCCAAGGACTTATTTAACAATGATAATATATCTTTAGGAATTGAAAGTAAAACTTGGGCCTCCAAATCCTACTTTTATTTTTCTAAGTTGGTGGTCATTTGTTTCATTCCTTGGATTCCATCTAATGTCATTGTTGATTATGCCACCACTAAACTAGCCACATCCTCTAGATGGATGGGATGTTCCCCTATTTACTTCCCTTAGATAGGAGTTAGGCCATAAAAGGTTCCACTTTTTGAAAATTGAATTATTTAGTGCTAATGGTGGCTTTCCTTTTTACTATTATCTCAAACCCTGATGTATCTGGATTGAAATGCACTATGGCTTCTAGTTTAGAGAGTTTGGCTACTTTTAGGGTTTCAATCCTAGCTCCACTTGATGCTCTCTAATCCTTCATCCTCTTGCCACTTTCTCTTATAGCCTCAATAATTCTCATCTCTTCTTGTTACTTCATGAGCTCTTTGATCCAAGGTTTAATATTATCATGGGTTTCCATACTTGGAGTGTTGGCGATTACCCATGAATGAGAGTGGGATGGAACCTTTTCAAATTTACCATATATGAACTAATCTAAGATAATAGGTCCATGTATTGGGAATTCATCACTGAATAAGTTTAATTCACTGGTGGGATCTGTCTATGTTACCTTTGGTCTTTTGGAGGACCTAGGAATAATTTTCTTTTGAGTGACAGGGACCAAGTCCAATGCCACTTCTTTCCCTTTGTCTTCCCCAACTATTTGGGATCCTTCAATTTGAGTGACCTTAGTTATGGCTTCCTCAATATCTTGATCATATCCATAAGATCTTATAAGTTCCATGAAGAACTCATCCACCATCTCATATGTTTCCAAGGCAACTATATCAATGTGATCTACTAGGGGAGATGGTCCTAGAGGCTGGGTTGATGATGAAGGGCCTTCACCTGGCCTTTCTTTTAATAATTTTTCACCTACTTATTAGATTTGGAGTTATGTTGATGTTGGTTGATCTATAGGTGCACTTGAAGTGGAGGGTAACAAATGATACTCCAATAGGTTCATTTTCCATCTCTCTCTAGTTGGTTTCTCCTCCCTTTGCAATCTATGCTCAAGCTTGAAACCATATTATCTCTACCTAGCAAGGACATCATCAAAATTTGTTGCTTTAGTATAGAAATGGTCATAGGGACCAACCATGTTTTTATAAGTCACCTTGGTTAAATTCCTTAACTGAAAATGAGGGACCACTTTGTTATTTGGTTCCCATTCTTTTAAGTCATATTTTTGAAAGCATAAAGCTTCCCTATGTCTGGATATGATGTCCAATTGCTTCTAGTCTTTGACTAAGGTTTTCCCAATAAAAAATGGGAAGGTATGAAGCATTCCCTTCCTCTTATCTCTATAGGTGTTATGAAATCCATGGGAAATTGGGTACGTAATTTCTTATTTAGCTAATTTAAGGGAAATGTAAACATGTAACCTAAATAGTTGGGTCATGATGCCCTCAATGCAAAGGATAGTGTATTTTGGATAAAACCAAATGTATCCCATGAGATAAAAATATATTTTAACAAGAGGGTGCACCTTGGGCATGGGATATCCTATGATGTTCAAGAATAATATGGTATATATACAATCATAGATGAATTGCATATGATACCAATACTTGAAGACATAAAGCTTGTAGTAATGATGTGAGATGGTAATTCTACTATGGGAGGACCAATTATTAACACCAACAATATGGGTGAACACCATCAATGATTCTAGTATATAGGACATCATGGTGAAATGTTGAAGTGTCTTCTTCTTAATTCCATAAAATTTCCTTCCTAAGTGGATACTAATTAGCTCCCCAATAATTTGAGTCAATTTTTATTCAACCATGAATTATACATAGGAAACATGCCTAGGGTCAACATAGGTGGTGGTGGTTTCTCTAGAGGATATGTTTAATAAAGTCAAAATTATTCTTAAGCACTCCGTAAATTAGATAATGGGGATCCTACCATCATGATTTCTAGCTACATGAGCCCCTTAAATTAACCATAGTATTAAAATGATGTATAGATTATGTTGGGTAGTACATTATTTTATGGAGGGGAGGTTAATATGGGCCTTGAGTAGTTTATAGTAGCCTTCAAAGGCTACTATGGAAATATAAGTAATCCTCCTTGACTTTCCTTCATCAATAATCTAGTTTTAGATTGAGGTAAAAATAGGTTTTGAAGGGGCCCCAAAACCCTGTAACAAAGAGCGAAAGAAAGACCATCTAAGACCACAGGCAAAGCCTAACAAACACTACAAATAAGTAGTAAAAATAGGTTTTAAATGGACCTAAAACCATCAGATAAACATCCGGTCAAAACCCAGAAACAGAGATCTGGTAGCAAATCAGTCAAAAGATAACAAAAAGAAAACAAAGAATAGTACCAGTTTTTAAACCAACAAGAAGGACCACATTATTCATCCAGTTCCAGAACCAGGTTTAAGGCTTCTTTTCCTTTCAAAGTAGTTTCCTGGGTGGTAGCCTCTAGCAAAGCTCCTTTTTGTGTATCTTTCTTTCTAGAGCTTTACCTCGTCCTTTTGCTAGGACCCTCTAGTGCTTTGGTCTCCTCATTGGCTCGTTTACCTATATTGATAGCAGCAGCACAAATGTTGGACGTTATTTCCTTCATTTTCATTCTATTGTCCTTTATTAGTTCCCGAAGGTTGTTTTCATAGGCTTTGAGCTTGACAGGGATCTCGCTTAACTGATTTTCCATGTTTATTTTGTTCCAAGCAGCTTTCAGAGAATATTCCAAAGTTTTTGCTTTTCTCTTGAGATCAATGATCTCCCTACACATCCAGGAATCAAAGTGGGAAGAAGCCTCTACTTTACAATTAACCCAGGTCATAGGTATGTGTGTTTCATCATTCTGATTCTTCCCTCTCCAATCCAATCTAGTTTTTATCAATCCTATAGTCTACAAACAAGGGTACAAGGATGTCAATATAGGGTAGTACCTCTAGTTTAGCAGTAACCTGATGAAGACCCATTATTTGAATTATAACCAGGTCATCAATATTCCTTTTATTGATGGTTACCCTTTTCTCATTGGATGGAAAAGGATGCAACTCTTTAATGGTGAAGAAAATCTCTAACCAAATCTTCATTCTATTGGCCAATTATTTTTTACCTAACTCAGTGTCCCTAAATCATCTTCCTTCATGGTTTGTGGATAGATATAAGTCTATCTCTTCCTTCATCTATTGAATTTTCATTTCCATGATCTTAATTATCTTGAAATATGATTAGCCTTGATGCTCAAGATGATAATTCAAGCTTTCTTGATGTAGTTAGGTCCTCATTTAGTCAAGTTTTGAGGCTTTAAGCTATTATATTAAGTCTTCTAAGGCTTTAATGGTTATGGTGATGGTTTTCATAAATGTATTCATGCCTTAGATTTTATGGATGGTGACACTTATGAAAATCCTATCTTTTGGATGCACCATATCTTGAGATTTCCTTTTAGTGCTTACATAGTGCTTACATGGACCTCCTTGAGTGTGTTTTCATGGCATTTCATGGGAGTGTTCTTTTTGAATAGATGCTTGTTTTTAAATAAGGCCCTTTCACTTATCTCCATTGGATCAAGATCCAAGTATGAATGTGATCCTTTGATTATTATCCCATAGGTCTACTTTGATTGGGTGTTTGAGTCATCAATGACCAAATTACACTAAGTGGTAAGCTCTAGCTTCCTCAAGAAATGACTAGATGTGGTATATCTAGGTGTCGAGTCATCAGGCTTTGAAGTCTTGAGTTGAAAATTCTAACTCTATTTCACACTATTAGATTATGATCAGTGATCAAGTGAGATCCATTGATTGTGATTAGTGGGGTTGAAGTTGATTGGTTGATAGGTTGGCCATGTTTAAAATTTAAGTTTTCACTAACTTCAAATACATCCTCATGAATGTTAAATAGCAAGAGCATGGTTGTCAAATTTAAGCTTGTGAGGTTCCTTTAGTTGAATGGTAGCATGACATGCATCATATTTTTAGTGCTGTCAGGACTTTGGGGTTAATTCAAGACATTATATTAGGCTCAACAATGAAACGTGAACCATTGATCTCAATCTATGAGGTTATTTTTGGTTGGTCCAACATTTGGCAAGCCTTTTGATATCACATCATTGGATTAGGGTCCAAGGATGAATGTGGATCATCGAATCCTATAAGATGCATGCACATTAAGTCAATTCATAATATATATAGGCTTAGGTTGTTAGATTAATTTCTAGGTTAACATAATTTAAAAAACACTATGACCTAAGTTTTAATGTGATAAGCCTAAGTTTTAATTTTTAGAAGGTCCCCTTCTAGACTAAAGATAAAAGTTTGGATGGGGCTTATTTTGAAGGCCTTGCTAATGTCAAAGACATCCTTGCAAATGTCAAATGATGGGAATGAGGCCATCAAAATAAATACCATAGAAACTTTTGTAATGAGTGATGTTTAGCCTATAGTTTGTCTTAAGAAGATCTCATGTCATTGGATTAGGCTTTTGGGTAAACATGAACTATTGATCTACATCAAAGTTGAGACATAACATTAGAGCTTGAAACATGGATTCAAGCTAAAGCCTTTTAGGATCTTCAAAGCATTACTAATTTTGAACAAACATGAAGGCTTGGGAACATATTTTTTAATGAATTTAGGGTAATTTAAAAGGGGGAAACCATAAAGGGACTTTAGGCATGATTTTAGACTTAGGGTCTTTTGAAAGGACAAATTCCCACTAAAGCTCCCACAAAGATTTAAATTTGAACAACTAGGGTTTATTTCTCTAGAACCCTTCCTTCTTTCATGAAACTTTCAATTTTTCATTCAAGATTTATCATTAGTAGGGTTAGTTAATAAATCATAATTAACCAGGCAAGGACTCATTTTCCTTCTAGGTGGATGATATCCCAATTCAATAAATAAGAATACTTGTAAACCATGCTAGGATACGAATACTTTGAAATATTAAAAATGGCCTCATTCATAAAAAGTAGAAGAAATAAGATAAAAATAAGGGGGGGGGGATGTTGGTACCAATAATAACGGTGACTCATAAGGGAAACATAGAAATATGTTAGAATATAGAAACTCTAGTTTAAACCAACATATAAGTCTCTTTCCTCCTTCAATCATCTTATAATTACTTATTTCAATTCAAGGTTGAAATAAGATTCAAATATGTATAATTAAAATATCCATGTTATAGCCTAAGCATGTTGTGTGTGTGCTTTAATTCCACTTACTGTTTGTCATGATACTTTCAAGGAACAACATCTAGGTTCATATCCTTTTGACCATGAAATTTAACCTTGAGTATTTTTAGATATTCTCTTAGAAACAACTACTCTTAATTTAGGGGAGGATTAGGCATTGCTCTGCTACTAGCCAAGTGTCTATAAACCTGATAAAGATACCTTTGGTTCCACTCATGGCCTTACTCCATTGCCATCCAGTCATCCATAGCCCCAATGGAGATTTCCTGAATCACCTCTAACTTTGCATATTTTGATTTAGCATTAATTATCTCTCTTTTTATTACAAAGGTTGGGAGCCAAGATAGCTAGGTTTAAGGATTTGGTCGAATATTTTAGTCTTGGGATAATTGTCTTATATTTGAAACCTTAATCTCAGACAAGGGTATGTTTTATGTGCAAGCATGTATATGTCTTAACCTTTTGAATTCCCCTTCCACATACATGATTCTTCTTTCAACAAATATTTGGTCTTAGGTAATGTTTTGGGTTCTTGGGGGGTAACTAATTTTCATATGAGTCTTTTGAAGATATCTATATCGTAACACAAAGATATATTAAAACCTTAGATCCTATTGTGAAAAATTCATGCCCCCCACTTGAGGTACCTAAATTTTGAGAAATTCTAGGCCAAGATAGTCCAAGAGACTTTATTAAATAAAAATAACACAACCAAGAAGAAAATAAATAACATAAATAATCAATATGGAACACACAAACATAATCAAACAAATATATATAAACCAAGCATGAAAACAAAATAAGAAAGGAAACTAATTAGCCTACTTACTCTAGCTCTAAGCAATAGTATAAATGTTATTCCATGAATACCCTTGGTGGAGTAGTAGCAAAGTAATGCTTTAGATATTGTTCATTGGAGGGAATAGTAAACTCTTCTCCTTGAAGATCTTTTAATTTGAAAGTGTTGTTTCCTAAGATTTATATAATCTGGTATGGTCCAGTCCACAAGGAAGTGAACTTACCCTGTTTGCCTTTAGGCTCTGATTCATTTTCCCAAAGGAGGACCAAGTCTCTTTGTCAGAACACTTTCACTTTGGATCTCTTGTCAAACCACCTTTTCATAGTTATTTGGTGTCTACTAAAATCTATAAATGCCTTTTATCTAACATCTTCCATCTAAATGATGTCATATAGCTTAGAATTAGTGAGTTCTTGGTTTTCCTCCATGTATTCTTGCATGAATGTGAACATGGGGATTTTTAAAGTGATAATCAAGATGGGTTCCTAACCATATACAAATATAAATTGTGAATCCTTGAGTGCCTATTTAATTATTATCCTATCAACCCATAATGTATATTTAAGGAGTTTGTGCCATGATTTAGGCTTGCCTATAACAGACTTTTTGATAGCCTTCATGAGATTCTTATTGGTAGATTCAAAAAATCCATTCCCTTAAGAATAATGGTTAGAGGAAAACTTCCAAGAGATGCCATTATCATAAGCCCATTAGGTCATTTCAATGGATATGAATGCATATCCATTATCATAGACTAAGGAAAGTGGGGTTCCAAATCTAGTGTAAATGTTTTCTTCTAAGAAGTTGATCACTTCCTCTATCCTACATTGTTTGGTGGTTATAACTTCAGTCCACCTTATGTAATAATCAATAGCAGTCAGGGCATACTTGTGACCTTCAAAATAAATGGGGTTAATCACCCCCATAAAGTCCAATCCCCATTGTGAAAAAGGTTTGTCTATATTCACAAGTTATAAAGGCATGGCTACCTTTGGTTCTTTTATGATAAATATTTGGTAGGAATATCATTCTCTCACATGTTTGTGAGCATCCTTGAAAAGGGTGGACCAATAATACCTAGCCCTAAGAATTTTGTGAGTTGTGGTTCTTCCTAAAGGATGTCCAATACCTAAATTTTAATGGAAAGAAGACATGATTTGAGAGGCCTCTTCTTTTGACAGACATCTTAAGTAGATTCCTTCAATGTTCTTTCTACAAAAGACTCCATTTTTGACGAGGTAATGAATTACTTTGAGTCTCAATGCTCTATTTTACTCTCTAGTGTGTCCTGGAGGGTAATTACCATTGATAAGTAATTGAATGAGGGATTCACACCACTAATTAGGCTAGAATTTTTTCTGCTTAAATTACATGATATGGAATTTAGGATTGGTATTGACTATCATCTAGAATAAGCCTTGACATTTCACTAGTTTGGTAATCTTCATCTCAATATCATATTCCTATAGGACTGACATCCACTTGCCCTTTCATTCCCTAAGCTCATTATGGCTCAACCTAAGCATTGTGGTTGGGTCAGGTAAGATGTCATGTACCTTGTTTTTAAGAATGTAGTGTTTGAACTTTCTTATTGCCTTCACCAATGTATAGGTTTATTTATCAATCATTTAATAGTTTACCTCTACATTTTTTAAGTTTATGCTCATGAAAGATATATGATGGTCACTCGCATCAACCTTTTGAGTTAACAAAACAATCATGGTGTGGTTAGAGTCAAATGAATACAAGTAAAATTCTTTTGAAAAGTCAAGACTTATCAAGACTGGGGCTTGACTGATTGCCCTTTTTTATATCAGCAAACCCAAGAAATTTTAGCATCTTTCTCAAGCATATCATTCAGAGGTTTGAAAATTTTAGTAAATCCTGAGATGAACTTCCTTATGAAGTTAATTTTACCAAATAATGATTTTATCCCTTTTCGGCTATTAGGTTGCTCAATTTTGGAGATGGATTCCACTCTCTCATGATATATGGAAATCCCATCCTTAGTAATGACATGCCCTAGTAATTTTCCTTTAGTGACACAAAAGATAATTTTCTTTGGGTTGAGGGATATTCTATGCATATTGCATCTTTCAAATAATTTTTTGTGGGTGCATAAAGTGTTCCTCCCTATTTGAAGTCAACCCATAGGCATCTCTTTTAAACCTTGCTTATGGATTCAATTTATTAACTTATGAAAAAAAATTCTTCATTTAATATAATCTCTTAGAGACATTTCATAAACCTTAACACATCTATACAGACCTATTTAGATCATTCAACCTTTGGTATAAAGTTCTAGATTCTTAGTTTACCTGTTAGCTTGTGTATCTTTCCTTGTAGACCTTTTTTAATCTATATATTGGCCATAAATTATTCTTGGTTATCTTTAAAAAAATTATAAAAACACTTATGGATACCCATTACGATTTTACATAACATACCTAAAACTTAGATGTGTTTCCTTTATACGGATTGGTACTTCCTTCTTTAGGTCCTGCTCTAACTAACTCTCCTCTCATACAAAGCTCCTTGTCTAGGACATTGTATGGAATTTATAGCCAAAAAAATCATCATTAAAGATACCCATTTGTCCCTTATAGGTGAATCAAACATTTATTTCACCTATCCTTTGTATAAAGCCACTTTTCCTAGATAGGCCTACTATTTCTTGCATACATACACCTATAAGTCACTTGTAATGGAATATTTCCATACTTTTCCATATTTTATAGATATGAAACCACCTCCAATAGTTTTATAACATATAAAATGGAAGTATTATAAAATTTCATGCATTTTAAATGGTTGAAACTCATTTGAGAGGCCAAACCCTCGTTTAGGGCTTTTCAAGGGCCTGTATAGGCTGAGAGCATACTAAATACAATTGTGTGTGTTTTATCTTGTTTCAAGGGTAAAAATTAGTTGATTGGGGTATCCATAGATATATTACACCTTATCCATTCATATACCAAGCCTTAAATATTCTCTACTCATCCCAACAAAGTCTTATAAAGTTACTTTCATTGTGTTTCTATGATAGTGAGTAGGGGTTTGTCAAGGGTTTCATAATATCCTTGATTAAAAATGTATATATAACTTTAAAATAACTTTTACCTTATATACATAGCTTATTATCATGTCTAAAATTCTTCTACCAAATCAATTATCTCACAAAACACACAAACGCCTTTATTATTGCCTGTGCACTATCATCTATAGGCTCGAGAGCTAACTTTTGTGATATCCAAGCATCTACAGGGTTTTTATATCCAATTTATATTCCTATTAAATATCACTAAACCAACTTAAATTATCATATACTTATATAACTTTCATTCATAAAATTTGACATGGGTTTAGTATTGATAGTGAACTATGTCTATGCTTCAAACACCCTCACATACCCTACTCTTTGACTCTTTACACATTCATAGTTATTTAATCCTCTTTGTCATTAAATAAAATTTTAAATGGTTTATTAATAGGTTTTTATAGGTTTATCATGCAACAACATGATCATTCCTTTCTTAGGCTTTATAGAGATACACACACATGCCTGCATACAATTTTTATACTATTTTAGACCAGAACTCTACAAGAGAAACAATTATTTGCATAACATTATCATTGGATTAAACACTCATTATTTATTATTCAATAAGGAGACATAAAATTTAATTATTTTATCATTCATGGCTTCCAAATCCTTATTTTCACCTACACATCTTATTTTCCTCACATCAAATCTTCTCCCTTTCCTTGACTCTTACATCTCTTGAGTGAGGTCCTCCCTCACTGTTTCTCCTCTCCTTCTCTTTACATTCTCTCTCTCTTTTAATGAGAGATCCTCTCTATTTTTCCTCTCTTATATTAAATTCCTTATAACATTCCCCTTCTTACATGATTCCTTAAAACATTATACATTTAACATTATTTTGAATAGACTCCTACGCCCAACTTGGGCTCTAAGACTAAAAACAAAGATTTCCTAATTAATATGCTAATTTTCAAAATATTTTCTAACAAAATTCCTTTGGTTGGGATATCTCAACCACTCCTCCTTTATTTTATCTTTAACCCAATATTACCTTCCAATGTAGGATTCTCTCTTAACTAACTTTTATCCTTTTTCATTCTTTTTTTTAACTTTTACATTTACTCCTACACTCAAGACAACATTTGGAGGGAAACAAAATAACTTGAATTCAACTCCACACTAAAAAATCAATTGAAATTTACATGCTTGATGATCTTAGCTTGACCATGCCCTCCATGAGGCTATTTTAGATGCTCCTACATTATACTCTCCATGTAGAAAGGATTTGAACCTTAGTTCAAATGAAATGCTTCCTCCATGCCTTAGTCTTCACTATATGATTGGATCCCAAGGTCTTGTTGCCAATTCCAATTATTGTCTTTCTTTTAGATAGGATTTAAATTTCATCTTTCTTTTCTTCCTCTTTTGGTATGTTCATCTCCTTATCTCTTTTTTAGCTTCCATGTTCCATTTCCATGCTTCATCCTCATATGTATGGTCAAAATCTTCTTTATCTTCTTGACTCAAGAGTTTGTACATTGAGATATGGAATTAATTCACATTAAAAATCTCCATACCTACATTAAAAACATCAAAATCCACCTTATAATAAAAAAATTGAGAACATGAAGTCTCTTGGATACCTCCACTTTCTTTTTTTAATTCAAAACTTCCCTTACTTCCTTAGTGTGCTCTTGTCTTGCTTCATTCTCATCAATGGTGTCCTCATAATGACTTGTGCCTCTACAAAACTTTCTTAGATAACTAAAGATTTATTCCAATATTCTCAACTCTTCATTTAGTGATGTCTCATCTACTTCTCCATTCTCTTCATCAAACTTGGGCTCATCATCCTTGAGGATGGTTTGTCCTTCACTTGTCTTGTACCTCATTCCATCCTTTCTGGGCTTGTCTTCATAAAAATAAACTTCTTCATCAATATAATTATCAAATTCAATTTAATCACCCTTACCTTTTGCCTCCTTTCTACTTTCAATCTCTTCTTGAAGCCATATTTTGTTTTGTTGCCTTTAATGATGCATTGTTTTGTTGCATGCTCACCTCTTTCCTCATCATCCATCCATTTGTAACTCTCTCTTTGCAGCATATTAGTTATCATGTACACTTTAAATTCCTAATTTATCATGAAAATATCATTAAATGACTCAAAAAATCATCATGAATAAATTTTTTACCTTTCATTTCTTTGGTATATCTCTCAACCTTTTTATCCTCATAGAATACTGCTTCCATACTCATCACTCCATGCTCATGCTCTTGTTTGCTTGCATCACCTTCCATCCTCCTCCATGGACTCATTTTTTCAATCTCCTCTCCACATAATTATTCTTCTATTTTTTCCTTCTTAGGTACCCATACTTTCTTCTTCTTCTTATCATTTACTTCTTAATCCATACATGCATCCTATACCCATGCTCTTGTGCCAACTCTTCCTATTTCTTGGGAGTATGCTTCTTCAACCATTTAGGAATTACATATCCATGTCCTTGAGCCTTTTTAAATTTATATAATTTTATTTTATCTTTATCAACCTGCACATCAACAACCTTCTCTTCATATGAGAAATCATAATCAAGTCCTAAACACTCATTTACCTTATTGTAGGACTGATCCATGGAGAAATATTTCTCTTCCTTTGTGGGCTATTCTCTTACCTCTTCTTGGTATTAAATTTCATCATGGAAGTAATATTAATTTTCCATCTCTTCTCTTACTTGTATAGGGTCCTCAACACCTTCCTCATGCATTGAAAAATGTATCTCTCTTTCTTTATCAATAATAGTAAACTCTTCATTCTCTTTTGTACATTCACTTGTGCACTTAGTGTCTTCTCTTGGACCAATATATTCATTCTTCAAGGCATTTATCTTGACCTTAATAAGGCTACTCATACCTAAAATTACCCATACAAATACAACATTAGATATAAAAATAAGAGACCATAAGGTCCCTATGAGTTCTTTCTTCACCAACACTCTCATCTTCTCAAGTGCTCTCCCTAGCACTTCATCTTCTCTTTATTATTTTATCATATTCTCCTCAATGAGAACCTTCTTCACAATCTCTTTCTCCTCTTGTTTCTCACTTGGAAACTTGTTTACACTCTTCAAGCCTCTATAAGCTTCACTCTTCTTGGTAATCTCCTTTTTCCTATTTATCCTCTTCATTAGGAGATCTATTGGACACTTCAACCTCTTCCTCATTGAATATATCCATGCTTGCCTATTCATCTACATCCAAGACTCATACTAATCTATAATCTTATTAATATCTTTCTTCAAACTAGTAATCTCTTTATCAATTTCATTACTAGTAATACCTTTCTTCTTTTGGATGCTTGATTTTTCCTTGGTACCCTCATGTATTTTGTTTCTTTGCATGATTATTAATAATATCTCCATATTTGAGATCTTCACCCAAGTATTTTCCACCTTGGACTCTTAGTGTCTTCAAGTTCTAACCTATGTCTTTTGCACCCTAGTCTTTTGGTCCACTTGTCTCACCCAAGCATTTTTCCTTGCTTGGTCTTTAGATAATTCTTAGATCTCACCTATGTTAATTTAAAGATAGTCTCTTCATATTTTTTCAAAATCATGTATCAAATCATTATCAATCATCATAAAAAAATTATCAAATCCCAAGAGCTTCAAGCTCTGATACCAAAACTGATGTCAACCCACAAGTATCTCTTGTAAACCTTGCTTATGGATTCAATTACTTAACTTATGAAAAACAACTTATTAATTAAATATAATCTCTTAGATAAATTTAATAAACCTTAACACATCTATAAAAACCCATTTAGATCATTCAACCTTTGGTAAAAATTTCTAGATTCTTAGTTTACCTGTTGGCTTGTTCATCTTTCCTTATAGCCCATTTTTTATCTATATAATGGACATAAATTATTTTTGGTTAGCTCAAACACAATTATAAAAAAACTTATATATACCCATTATTATTTTACACAACATACCTAAAACTTAGTTATACTTCCTTTGTACGGATTGATACTTCCTTCTTTAGGTCCTACTCCAATTACTGTTCCTCTCATACAAAACTCCTTATATAGGATGTTTTATGGAATTTCTATCCATAAAAATAATCATTAAAAATACCAATTAGGTATTTATAGGTTAATCAAACATTTATTTCACCCCTCCTTTGGACAAAACCACTTTTCCTAGATAGGCCTACTCTTTCTTGCACGCATACACCTAAAACTCACTTGCAATGGAATATTTCCATAATTATACATATTTTATCAAAATTAAAAAACCTAAAATATTTTGAGAACATCTCAAGGGGAAAGATTAAAAAAATTCATGCATTTTGAATGGTTGAAACTCATTATAGAGGCCAAACCCTAGTTTAGTGATTTTTAAGGGCCTACACAGGCTGAGAGCACCCTAAATGTAATTGTGTCTATTTTATATTATTTAAAGTGTCCTAATTGGTTGATTATGGTATACCTAGATACCCTACACCTTCTCCATTCATCTACCAGGCTTAAAATATTCTCTACTCATCCCAATAAGGTCTTGTCAAGTTACTTTCACTATGTTTCTATGATAGTGACCAGGGGTTTATCAAGGGTTTCATTATATGCTTGATTAAATAGGTATATATAAATTTACAAAAACATTTACCTTATATCCATAGCCTATTCTCATGTCTAAAAGGATTCCACCAAATAAATTGTCTCACAAAACACACAAACTCCTTTCTTACTACCTGTGCACTCTCATATATAGGCCTAAGAGCTAAATTTTATGATCTCCAAGAATCTACAGGGTTTATAAATCCACTTTCTCTTCTTATTAAATCTCACTCAACCAAATGAAATTCTCCTATACTTATATAACTTTCATGCATCCATTTTCACATGGATCTAGTATTGACAGTGGACTATGTCTATGCTTCAAACACCCTCATATACCATACTTTTTGACTCTTTACAATTTCATCATTATTTAGTACAATTTTTAATGGTTTCTTAACAAATGTTTATAGGTTTCTCATGAAAAAATATTATCATTAATTTACTAGGATTTATAGAGATACACATACATGCCTGCATACATTCTTTATACTATTTTAGACCAAAACTCTACAAGGGAAACAATTGTTTACATAACATTATCATTGGATTCAACATTAATTATTTCTTAATCAACAAGGAGACTTACAGTTCAATTATTCTATGATTCATGTTTTCTAAAGCCTTATTTTCACCTACACACCTTCTTGTCCTCACATCAAAACTTCTCCCTTCCTTGACTCCTACATCTCTTGAGTGAGGTCCCCCCTCACTATTTTTCCTCTCCTTCTCTTTACATTATCGCTCTCTCTCCTTGAATGAAATATCCTCTCTATTTTTCCTATTTTATCTTAAAATCCTCTTCTTAAAATATGCCTTTAAACATTATACATTTAACATTCTTTTGAATAGACTCTTATGCCCAACTTGGGCTCTAAGACTAACAAAAAAGATTTCCTAACCAATATGCTAATTTGTGAAATATTTTTTAACATACTTCCTTTGGTTGGGAGATCTCAACCACTCCTTTATTTGATATTTAAGAAATTATTTCCTTCCTACTTAGGATTCTCTCTTAACTAACATTTACCCTTTTTCTCTCTTTTTTTTTAATTCTACATTTACTTTATACATTTACTCCTCTCAAGACAACATTTGGAGGGAAACACAAGAACTTGAATTCAACTCCACACTAAAACATCATTTGAAATTTACATGATTGATGATCTTATCTTGACCATGTCCTACATGAGGCTATTATAGATTCTCCTACATCACTATTCTTGTATAAAACTATAAGGTCATCCATGTAAATGATGATGCACTTGCCTACTAGACCTTGGAAAGCATGGTCCATGGCCCTCTAAAAGATGGATCCTAGATTAATTAATCCAAATGGCATTATTGTATAGGCATATTTTCCCCATTTAGTAGTGAAATATATTTTCATCCTATCTTCTAGAGTAACAATAACTTGTTTATATCCAAAAAAATCCATCTAAAAAGGACATCATGGTAAATATTCAAACAACATGGATGACTTGGTCAAGAGAGGGCAAGGGGTAATTGTCCTTTTCATATGCTTTATTCAGATTCTTAAATTCTATGCATAATATTATTTTCCCATTCTTTTTTTTACTGGGACCAAGTTTTCAACCCAATTGGAATGCCTAATAGGAAACACAATCCTTGCATCTAGCAGTTTCTTGACTTCCCTAGATATCATGGGTTTTAGGATAGGATTGATAGGTCTTTGCTTCTATCTGAAGGGTTTATAATTTTATTTAAGGGGAATAGTATGAGTAATAAACCTTGGGTCAAATATTTTCATATCTTCATAGGACTAAGAAATGACATCCTTATATTTTTTAAGTAGTTTTCTAGATTTTCTATTTTCCATTTTGGTGCAGGACTTTCCTATATTCACTTGTTGGGGTTGATCATGTGAACTAAGATCTACCACCTAATAGTATTTAAAATTTACTTTAGGTACCATAGGTGTCTCTATAATATTTTCATGATTAAACAACCTTTCTAATGAAAGCATCCCTTTAGGTATCTTATTATCACTTAGTTGGATGATTTTACCATTAAGCTCATTTTCAAGAGAAATTTTGTCAGCTTCATCAATGATGTCAGTTTCAAAGGCTCCAGAATTAGTCAAGAAATCTAGAATTTGGAGATCATCATTGAAAACATGAAAGTGATTTATGTTGTTATGGACTGAGGGACATGGTACTAGTTTAATATTGATGTTAGGGGAACCATGATTAGGCATGAGATTAGCCACAATAGAGGCAAGTTCATTAGTATCTTTTTTTTATTCCCTAGGAATATATAATATGTTAAGAGCATCAAAATATTTTATCAAATCGAAAACTCTAAACTTGTATCTATTGAGGTAGGATAGCTTGTGTTGGTATTTACTTCTTACTTGGTTGACCACCAACTCATAATCTCCATAGACAATGAGTTCCTTAACATTATGTTTAGTAGTGAGTTACAATCCCATGATAAGAGCTTCATATGTAGCTAAATTATTCATGCATAAAAATTGTAACCTATAGGAAGAATGATATTGATTTTCTATAGGGTATATCAATACAATACCAGATCTTGATCCTAATTTACACCTAGCACCATCTACATATAACTTCCATAAACCAAGAATTGGAGGTGGATTTTTTGAACAAGGTTCTTTTGTAACTTCTAGAGAAAAAACTCCTATGTCAAAATCCAAAAAGTTCACCTTTTCATTCATAGCATTATATTCTGTTATCATGTGTCTCATCCTAGGCTCCCTCTCTACCCTTATCTAATTTAGGACACCTTTCCAAGGTAACCATAAGTAGGAATAGTTAGTGGACATATAACCATTCAAGTCCTTAGTCCATTATCTACTTAAGAGTAACCCATAAGCATTAGGAATATCAACCACTTGGATATAAATAAATTTTTAAAACCTTGGCTCACTAGCCAATTGTATATGCACATTTAATATTTCCCCAATGACCCTGACTCTAGATTTATCAGTTTGAGTAACCACCCTATCAAATTTAATTTGGGTCAATCCAAGTTGTTCACATGTCCTTATAGGCATAATGTTCGTTAAAGCTCTAAAATCTAAAAGATAATTATGTAAATTCTTCACAAATATCCTAACTATAAGTAACAAATGTGGAGACTCTGATTTAGCTACTTACATAGTTACATTAGCACTATCACTTTTAGGGGGCTTCCCAAGTTTCTTGGATAATGATTCTAAGAGTAAATCTCTTTGTTTTGTAATTTGAGTTAGCTCATGTAGGGTAATATTGGCTTTGATATTTTTCATATCCTACAATATATTGTAACCAATTTTTCATAAAGATTTTGTAGTAGGTTTAGAATAACTACCCTTAGATGGTTTAGGATCATTCCTTGATGTAGTTTCTAGAGGGGTCCCATAATTGTTAGGGGGAGTGGAATTAGTCAAGTGATGCTTTTGTTCCCTATTTCTTAAAGGGTATGTCTTCAAGAATTTTTGGAATTCTTGAATATCTTTAAGGATGTTCTCAAGCTCATTATCCTCTTGGAAAGAGAATTGAAATGTTCCCACCATGTGTACTTGGTCAAATGGTTTAGATCCAAAAGGACTTGTATTAGTATCTCTATCTAGGACTACCTCAAATGTATCCAGTTCCTCTTAGAAAGCCTCAAATGCCTTTTAAAATTCAATACAATCAATCTCACCATGTTTAGAGGTAGCATGCACTCTACAATAGTTTAGTAAAGAAATATCAATGAGATTGATATCCATAGTCATGTTTCTAGAGGAAATCTCATTAGATTTATTATTGTAGAAACTATCATTCTAAAATCTATTCTCAGGCTGGTTGAACTTATTGAAAGTGAAGTTTCTTCTAGAGTTTTCATTAGCATTACCAACTTGTTCTTACAATTACAAAAAAATTGTGCTAAGATTATGGACCATTTTTAATATAGATTCATTATCATTCTTTGGAGTCTCAAAATTTTGACCTTGGGTATTGTTAATGCCATTGATAGGCACTAAAGCCTTCTGGTCACTGATATGAGATCTATTGGTAGTTTGATGGCTTAAGAAACCTAGGTTCTAATTAGGGGTAGCATTAGTGGGTAATATATTCAAAGTCATGAGTTGGTTTAATGTTGGAGTATTTTGGTTATTATTTGGTAAAAGTTTTAATGTAGACATCTAAGGATTAACATTTGGGATTGAATAAGCCATTTATCCTTGAGGCTACATTTGGTCATTAATACCACTACTTTAGAATAATCTTGAGCTAATGTGTTGATAAATGGGATATCCATTTTAATAAAAACAAAATTCATGGGGTCAAAAACATCTTTGTAAACCTCTAGAGCTAAATATTCGTTAGGTTTATATGGATCTATGGTCCAAATAAACATCTTTTGGAACCTAGCATTGAAGGACCTAATAGGTTCACTTTCATCTCTCTTAATAGTTGTAAATTGATGATAGATGACATAGGGGCTTATGATCTTTACAAATTTATCAATAAAGAGAGTGTCAAATTTATTCCATGAGGTAATACAATTGTCAGGAAAATTGAGGAACCATTCATATGTAACATATTTGAATGTAAAAGGAAATAATCTACAAGCTACATCTTCATAAATGACATTTAGCAATCTTAAGGTAGCCTTAAAAGCTTTAACATGTTATTATACAATTGTAACACCAATTGGATTAAATACTGGTAAGTAATTTATAGGATTATTAGGTAAGTCATGAACTACACCTGGTACATTGATGGGGGAACTTCCAAGCCATGCCATATCTAGGTAAAAATTAAATGCAAGAACCCCTTACAAGGGTGAAGATGGTAGAAACTTAGAAGATCTATGCTTTCATCTATCCTTCTAGTTTTCCTATGATTTTTTAGCTTTATTAAGGGCTCCCTTGTCTCTAAATGTGATCTGGTCTTGATCCTTAGCAATTCCAGCTTGAGGATTAAGGATCCAATTTAAAATATAGTGTAACAAGTTATAATTATCAAATAATTGCAATCAATCTACACACTAAGCCTATTTTGTTAAATATTTACTCATAAATGGATAAGGGACATTTATCTTTAACTAAGTAAGCTTAAATATGTGTTAAATTATGCAAAGATGGCCATTCTTTGAAACATGTGACTCAAATGAATCTAAGATTCACTAAGATTGGTCAATCTTCAACTGAAATAAACAATTGTAATTTAAAATACTATGAATTCTTAAATCCTAAAGCTACCTTTACTAGAACATAACTATTTCCTTGTAGATTACTAAGATCTTTGCCTGACAAAGTGCAAAGATATGTGAGAAATCACCTAGAATAACAATCTTTACACTTAGAGTGAAAATTCACTCATAAGGGTTAAGAATCCTTTATATTTAACTTAGGAATTATTTCAATTGATAAAGCATTCCCTACTTCTAGCACTAGTAGAGATCCTCTTGTTGATGCTTCTAATTACATCACAAGTGCTCTTAGTTTTGATGAACACTTCTCATTTTAGGGTTATGAAAATCCAAGGCATGAGTTGTAATTTTGTGATAATTTTGGTATGTTTGTGGTGAAATAGAAGAAGAGTGTGCAAGTTTTCCACAATATTTGTTTGATTTGGTTGTTGGGAGCCATCAGGGTCCTGATCTTTATGATAATCTAAGCCTACAAGTTAATCTAAATGGATATTAAAAATGATATTTAAACTAGGTGAGTTTTGATAAAGAAAATAGAAAAAGGAAGGCTAAGGCAAAAAAGAGAACATGGTTGTAGAATTCCATCTCGAATATTATGACAAAGTTTTAATTAATTTGAGCTACATGAAACAATTTGTGGTGTAAAATAATATAAACTTAGATTGCATCACAAATTGGGTAAGCTTCAAAGAAGATATATAAACCACAAGTAAGAACCAAGTTTACTTTAAAATTTTGCTACTGTAACCTGAATAGAATATGCACATCCAAATGAAGAGAAAATAAAATAAAGTATACTTAAGATATTTTTAGTTACTCTGTAATTATCACAAATTAAAAACCATATGACATAAAATGTATCTCAAAATGTAGATAACCATTCAAATTTAAGACAATAACATGCAATCAAGAGACAACATTGACATTAAATAAACTATCCATATAATCTTTTAAGAATTCCATAGTTGTATTAAGTGCTCTTTTCTATACAAATTGGTTGGAGTCCTTGTCTTACAAAAATGGTAATCCTTACCTATTTATAGGAAACATAGGTGGTTTACTTGTTAACTCCCTCAAAATATCCACATGCAAAATAGGATAGCTATCCTTAATACAAAGATACAATACAAAAGGTTGTTCATGTCAATCTTGACAAAGGATAAACATATGCTAATACACTATCATAAATTAAAAAAAGAATATTCTTTTATGTTACATTAGTGGGACCCTTAAGTTTCTATCTAAGGATGTTCTTTGCCTTAGTGTATAATTCATTGATGAGCTCAAAATCTATGACATGCTTCATTAAACAATCCTCTTCTTAATGTGCCAATGTGTCAAATTCCTTGTCAACCTTGGCCTTGAGTTCTTATACGTATTGGGCTTCTTCAATCTATCATCTATATGTGATGATGATATCATGGACCTTCTGATTATCCTTGTTATCTTAGCCTTGGTTGTTTTTGATGCTTTAGATGTATTTACTAACCCTTTATCTAAGCTCCTCATCTTCCATTAGGCTTGTGGCATTGGTCTTGGATGGTTTTTATAATATGTCCTTCAAGAAATCCTCAATCCTTGCCATCAATCCTTTGTCCTCCTCTAAAAGGCTGCTGACATTGTCACACCAGCTGCTCAAGTCTAATATCATGTTTTCCATGACTCCCAGGAGGGCATGCAAGTGTTTAAAATTGATGATACTAATACCTTAGACTTACTTGGTGATATGGATAGTGATCAATTCAACTGCTTGATCTTTAGAGTTTTACCACCGAGTGATTAATGTCGATGCCTTCTCAAGTTTATGGACCAAGAAAAGTGATCTAGATTTCAAGGACTTCAACCCTTCAAAATGGTCCAAGAAATACTTGTTTAAAAATGCTATTATATCTTTAGGGACTAAAAGTAGGACTTGGGCCTCCAAATCTTTCTTTTCTTTCTCTAATTTGGTGATTCTTTGTTTCATTCCTTTGATTCTAGCCAAGGTTATTACTGATTGTGTAAACTAAACACATCCTCCTAATGGATGGGATGTTCCCCTATTTCTTACCCTCGGATAAGAGTTAGGCCAACAAAATATTACACTTTTTGAAAAGTGAATTCTTCAGTACCAATGGTGGATTTCATTGTTACTATTCTCTTAAACCCTAATGTATCTAGATTGAAATGCACAATGGCTTTTGGTTTAGAGAGTTTGGTTGCTTTTGGGGTTTTAATACTAGCTTAACTTGATGCTCTCTAATCCTTCATCTTCCTACCACTTTCTCTTATAGCTTCAAAAATTCTCCTCTCTTCTTGTTCCTTCATGAGCTCTTTGATCCAAGGTTAAGTATTTTCATGGGTGTCCATACTTGAAGTGTTAGTGATTTCCCGTGAATGAGAGTGGGATGGAACCTTTTAGAATTTCCCATTTATGAACCCGTCTAGGATAACAGGTCCATATATGTGGAATTCATCACTAAATAGGTTCACTTCATTGGTGGTATGGGTCCATGTTACCTTTGGTCTTTCAGAGGATTAGGAATAAGGGCCATCTTAGATTCTCTTTTCTTTTGAGTGATAGGGACCAGGTCCAATGCCACTTCTTTCCATTTTTCTTCCCTAGATATTTGGTATTCTTCAATTTGAGACACCTAAATTCTATCTTTCTCAATCTCTTGATATGATCTATGAGCTTTTACAAGTTCCTTGAAGAACTCATCCACTATCTCATATGGTTCCAAGGTAACCATATCAATGTGCTCTACTAGGGGAGATGGTTTTCAAGGCTGGGTTGATGATGAAGGGCCTTCACCTAGCCTTTCTTCTAGTCTTTTTTCACTTAATTCTTGGATTTAGAGTGTTGGCTCTAGTGGTTTCTCTATATGTGCACTTGAAGTGGTGGGTAACAAATTATATTTTAATGGGTTCATTTTCCATCTCTCTCTAGTTAGTTTCTCCGCCCTTTGTAATCTATGCTCAAACTTGAAACCATGTTGTTTTCACCTAGAAAGGACCTCCTCAAAGTTTGTTACATTAGTATAGAAATGGTCAATAGGACTAACCATGTGTTCATAAGTCACATTGGTTAATTGGATTGACTAAAAATGAGGGACCACTTTATTGTTTAGATCCCATTCCTTTAAGTCATCTTTTTGAAATTAGAAAGCATCCTTATGTCTGGACATGATGTCCACTTGATTCTACTCTTTAACCAAGGTTATACCAATAAAAAATGTGAAAGTATGTATAAATCCCTTCCTCTTCTCTCTATAAGTGTTATCAACTCCATGGGAAATTTAGTACACAATTTCTTGTTCAGCCAATTTAAGGGGAATGTAAATAGGCAACCTAAATGGTTGGGTCATGATACCCTCAATCCAAAGGACAGTGTAGTCTAGATAAAACCATATGTCTCCCATGAGATCAACATATCTTTTAACAAGAGGGTGCACCCTAAGCATGGGATATCCAATGATGCTTTGGAATAGTATGGGATATATATAGTCATAGATGAATTACATATGATCTTGACACTTGAAGAAATAAAGCTTAGAGTAATGATGTGGGATGGTAATTCTATTATGGGAGGACCAATTCTTAACACAAGGAATATAGGTGGATGCCATTAATGATTCCAGTAGATAAGACATCATGGAGAAATGCTGAAGTGTCTTCTTCTTAATGCCATAAAACTACCTTCTTAAGTGGATACTAATTATCTCCCCAATAGGTGGAGTCAATTTTTCTTCAACCATGAAGTATGCATAGGAAACTCACATAAGGTTGACATAGGTGGTGGTGGATGCTCTAGAGGATCTAGTTAGTAAAGTCATAATGATTCTTATACCCTCCCTATATTGGATAATGGGGATCCTACCATCATGATTTCTAGATACATGAGCCCCTTGGATTAACCATGGTCTCAAAGTTACATCCAAACTATGATGCGTATTCCATTATTTTATGGAGGGAAGGTCAATATGGGCCTTGGGAAGTTTATAGTATCCCTTGAAGGCTAATAGGGTAACATAAGAAATCCTCCTTGACTTTCCTTCATCAATAATCTAGTCATTATCAATATTATAGTCTATAAACAAGGGTGCAAGGATGTCAATACAAGGTAGCACATCTAGTTTAGTAGCAACCTGATGAAGACCCATCATTTGAATTATTACTAGGTAATTAAAATTACTTTTTGTGACTTATACCCTTTGCTCATTAGATGACAAAGGTTGCAAATCTTGAATGGTGAAGAAAATCTCTAACTAATTCTTCACTCCATTAGCCAATGCTTTTGTATCTAACTTGATGTCCCTAAAACATCTTCCTTCATGGTTTGTAGATAGATACAAGTTTGTATCTTCCTTCCACTATTGCCTTACCACTACCATGATCTTAATTGTCTTGGAACATGACTAGCCTTGATGCTCAAGATGATAATTTGAGCTTGCTTGATGAAGTTAGGTCCTCAATTAGTCAATTTTTAGGGCTTTAAGCTATTCTATTAAGGATTTTGAGGCTTTAATGTTGAGGGTGATGGCTTTCATAAATGTATTCATGCCTTATATTTTATGCATTGTGACACTTATGAAAATATTTTCTTTTTGAATGCACCATATCTTGAGATTTCCTTTTAGTGCTTACATGGTGCTTATGTGGACCTCCTTGAGTATGTTTCCATGGCATTTCATAAGAGTTTTCTTTTTTACTAGCCATTTGTTTTTAAACAATTCCCTTTCATTTATATCTATTGGATCAAGATCTAAGGATGAATTTGAGCCTTTGATTAAGATCTTTTAGGTCTAAATTAATTGTGTGTTCGAGTCATAAATGACTAGGTTATACCAAGTGGAAAGCTCTAGCTTCCTAAGAATATGACTTGATGTGGTTTATCCAAGTGTGAACTCATGAGGATTTGAAGTCTTGAGTTTAAAGTTCTACCTCTATATCATGTCATTGGATTAGGATCAATGATCGAGTGAGGCCATTGATCATGATTGGTGAGGTCAAAGTTGATTGGTTGATAGGTTGGCCATGTTTAAAATTCACATTCTCACTAACGTCAAAGACATCCTCATGAATGTCAAATGATAGGAATGTGGATGTCAACTTTAAGCTCATAAGGTTCTTATAGCCTAATGGCAACATGTCATGCTTCATATTTTTAGCACTCTCAAGAGTTTGGGGTTAACATGAGCTATTAGATCAAGCTCAATGATGAAATGTGAAGCATTAATCTTGATCTATGAGGTTATTTTTTATTGGTCTAAACTTTGGCAAGAATTTTAATATCGTACCATTATATTATGGTCTAAGGATTAACATGGGTTGTTGGATCTTACAAGATGCATGAACCTTAAGTCCATTCATAATATATATAAGCTTAGGTTGTGGGATTAATTTCTAGGTTAATAGTATTTAAAAAATATTGTTAACTATGTTTTAATGCGATAAGCCTCTGTTTTAATGTTTATAAGGTCCCCTTTTAGACTAAAGACAAAATTTTGGATGAGGCTTATTTTGAAGGCCTTGATAATGTCAAAGACATCCTCATAAATGCAAAATGATGGGAGTGAGGTCATCAAAATAAATAACATAAAAAATTTTGTAATGAGAGGTGTTTAGCCTATAGTTTGTCTTAGGAAGATCTCACTCCATTGGATTAGGATTCTGAGTGAATGTGAACTATTGATTTTCATCCAAGCTAAGATAGAACATTAGAGCTTGGCACATGGATACAAGCTAAAGCCTTTTAGGATGCTTGAAGCATTACTCATGTTGAACAAACATGAAGACTCGGTGACATAATTTTTAATGAATTTAGGAGAATTTAAAAGGGTAAAATCATAAAGGGACTTTAGGCATGATTTTATACTTAGGGTCTTTTGAAAGTATAAATTCCTACTAAATTTCTTATGAAGATTTAAATTTAAACCCCTAGGGTTTCTTGCTATGAAACCCCTCCTTCCTCCATAAAACCTACACTTTGTCATTCAAGATTTGTCATTAGTAGGGTTAGTTAATAAAGCATAATTAACTAGGTAAGGACCCATTCTCCTTCTAAGTGGATGATATCCTAATTCAATAAATAACATTACCATGTAAAACATGCTAGGATACGAATACTTTAGAATATTAACAAGGGCCCCATTCATGTAAAGCAGAAGAAATAAGACAAAAAAGAATGGGGGGGGAGATGTTGGTACCAACAATAATACCATCAACCACATATTTATACTTGGCTATAGAACCAAGTTGGTTTTCCCCTTGGTGATGAAATCCAAGTAGGTAGGCCTTGGGAAGATAAATTTTTAATGTTTTTTGAATGTAAAGTGATTTGGTGGTGTGTGCAAAAGAGTAAAATAGTGTAAATAGAATGGTAATTTAGAAAACCACCTATTTAAGCTATGTGATTTAATCTAAGGAAATAACTAAAAAGGAGAGGTGAATTAATTACTAGTAAATAGATGTTAATTCCTTTCTTGGGAATAGTATAAATTTGATTTAGGTGACATTGTATGCAAAAAATACATAACATAATCTACTAGGTCACTGATGTTTTATAAAAGCAAGGTATTTAAGAAAAAATTCAAAGAGGTTAACTATATATCTTAGATAGAAGAAATACTATAGAATAAACTTGACCAAGTGACCCAATTAGCTATGAGGTTGCAGCTCTACATATTGAAAACTTATTAAAATAGTACTGAAGGAAGAACTAAAATTATAGAGAGAGAAAATAAAGGAACCTTGGTGGGATTTAAGATAATTTGAATTAAATTTTTTATATTGAGATTTTCAAGTGTTACTTTCAAATTATACCAACTAAGTCAATTGGTTTGACCAAGTTTACAAAACCTTATATGATAAAAAAGAGATAATGAACAAAGTCAACTTATTTTATTATGTTTGTAAACCTATATGCTGATAGAAGAAAATAGCATACAGAGTTGAATATTTTGACTATGTATGCTAATATGGAACTAAATAATAATACTATGTCAAACTACTTAATCCAATAACCTATAATTGGTGAAGACCTACACAAACATAACATAGTCATTTTAAAGTGATTGTGTATTAAAAATTTGCACATAAAGTTAGAACTATACCAATTGGTTCGATACAATAATGCAAATATAAAAATAATATAATGACAAAAATTATGGAATGAAATAAAAACATACAATGGTTAGATTCATGTTAGATTAACCATAATGTATGCAACTGATCTGTAAATCAGTCATAGCTCAAACAAGATAAATCTTACTTACACTTCCAATTGTTGATATATTAGATATTTGGGGTCATGACCAAGATAGATCTACTAGACCTAGTCAAGGGATCTCTTACCATAATAATATCACTAGGGAGGGTTCCAAAGCCTCTAGTAATAAAAAAATATGAAATAACCCTAATTAGGACTTATGTTTTCATATTCACAAAGTAAGTAAATGACAAAAGTAAAACAAAGCCTAATATAGTTCTCACCAAAACTTGTGGCATAAAGTGGGGGTAATAAACATAAAATTAAACATGCATATAATACATATACTCATTTCAATATATAAATAATCTTAAATCATGGGAGAGAAGTAAAAATGCTAACATATCTACTCTTACAAAAGAGGAACAAAGTTAAGAAGAATTACCTTTGAAGATGAAGCCACTAAGCCTCAATCTATCCCTTGGCCACAGTGCTTCACAAGATTTTTTTTTGTTATGTAAGGATGACACAAACAATTTAGCTTTAGGATATACAACCTATCCATGCATCCAAAAGAATACTTTATGAGATAAGATCTATATCTATAAATAAATTATTGAAACCCTAAGCTATTCTCCTCACGTATAATGGTGGATAAATAAATACACAATATATATCTCTTCTTATTATATTTTCTTAATAAATTATGAAATGAGTGTGTATATATAGTTGAATCTAACCCTAATCATTTCTAAAATTGTAGCTAGCAGGTTAGCCCAATCAACTTTGTATTGTTATTGATAAAAATAAATAGTTCATGGTCTAGGTTGGCCAAGGCCTGACCTAGACCCTAAATGAGTTCTATCAATTAGAGTACAGGGTCGATGGGGCCAACATTGTATTTTAAACCATCAAAAAATAATTTAGGATATGAAAGGGCTAATGAAGATATAAAAATGACTAGAGAAGGTTGAAAAATAGAAGGCAAAGCTTAGGGGAATGTTTTTATGATATGGTTATGTAGATAGAAATGGGTAGTAAAGAGAAAAAAATCCTATGAAACACCAATGGTCTTCCCACCCCTTTCTTAGTACACCCCTTAAGGTGTGTACTCAGAGATATTAAGACTCGATTGGTTCTTTCAAGAGAGAAAGCATCAATAATTGATAATGTTTAAAAATATTATGTGTATATAAAGAGTGTCCATAATATGATGGAGGAAGATGCACATTATATGCCATTTGGACTTCTAGTTTATTCTTAGAATTCTCTTGTAAAGGGTTATAAAATATTTTATACTTATGGTGATCACCAAGTTGTGAACCTAATTCATTTGGAAGATCATCAAATGTAATCTATTTGTCATTGATGAGGTCCTATATCTTTTTATTTAAGGTAAAACATTTTTTCATAGAATTATCAAGGCCTTGGTGATAGTCACAATAATAATTTGCCTCATATCTTTTGGATAGAGGTGTATTTACATCAACTTATGTAGGAGGGAGAGATATAAGATGAAAATCTAGCAATCATGGGAGTAACGAATTAGGAAGCTTAGGTATATGTGTAAACTATCTCCTTAATGGATTAGAGAGAACAAGAAGATAATGATGTTGTGTAAGTATGTTAACTATGGTGGTTATTTCCTTTTTAGGCCTATGATATTTTACCTTATAACCTAGTTTAATTATAAATTCTGTACTAAATGTAGATGCAGTTGGCGTGTTTGAAACATACTTGACCTTATTCAATGACATAAGCTTCATTTCATGGTCTTGTACAACATGAAACAAGTCATTAAATATTGAAAATTCTTACAAAAAATTAAATCATGTAAAATAGTAAGCAAACTCTACTTGAATATGTATTATAACTCTTTGTCTACCATAGGATCGGTCATTTTGGCTAGAATTGTCTTATATCTAAAGATATATTCAATGATAGGTTCATTCATTCTTTATTTGATCTTTGAAATTTGAGCATAGAAAAACTTTTTGGAATTTAAATAGAAAAGTGTGTCAAAAAATGTTCTGCAAGAGGTTTGAATGATTCCATGGATTGGATATGTAGTTCATAAAACCATCTCAAAGCAAAGTCCCCAAGGATACTTGGAAATAATTTTGCTGAAAAGTTTATCATTAGAAGCATAATCAAGGAATGCCACATAAAATGTTTAAATATGTTATTTGAGATCACCATTGACATTATACAATGTGAAGTTAGGTACAACAAATCTAGTTGGCAAATGGTGTAAATAGATATCAAGTGCAAGAGGGTTATGCAACACATCTTGAGAATATATAACATGTGAAGAATTTGAAGCATTTTGTTCAATGTTTTAATTCTTTTCCTCCAAGATCTTTCTGACTTGAAGGAGTGTTTGAACTGTAGACCCATTGAGATTTAGATTAGCCAACTGAGTAGTCACCAAAGGAGATATAAACATGTTTTGAGTAGAAATAGTGATTAGAACTGGTATTTGGGTTGAAATAATGGTAAGTTCATAATGGATGTATCAATATTAGTTTTAGGTAATAAAGTTTGGAACACATAATCCATGCCCCCGTTAGATGTACTAAGTTGTAATGTGTTCAAATGGAAGGATGTATTCACTATTTTTTTTGAATTTTTGGATTCAAGTATAGTTTTAAGATTTTATCAAGATCTTCAAGGTTTTATTGAATTCACTCATGAAACATGAAATTGCATGCACTTGATCATGGTATACTTTCTCATTGTCATTTGTTTCTAAATTTTCATTATCAGAATATTCTTCTTTGATAACCTTGTCATCATTTATTTTATTATCAACATGGGTATCATCATGATCCAAGGTATGAGATCCCTTATTAGTTTCAGACATATTGGATGGGTTGAGGGAAATATCATTATGTTTAATAAACATACCCCTTAATCTAGGTTTATGCCTAGGTTGCATGTAAAATAGTACCAATAAGAGATTAAAAAATACAACCTGAAACCTTAACTAGTTTAAAACCCTATAAATAAATTAAAAAAAAATCATATGGATTAAGTTCACCAAATGTTTAACCCTAATTCGGATGTGCATCCTAAATGGGTAGATAGGGTTATTGATATATAAATGATAGGGCACAATGATGAATAGTATATCTACAATAGGCAAATTAATATGTTAAACATAGACATACCATATGCTAAATTTATTAAAATAAGATAAGCTATAAATGGAAAATATAACTATGCTAGATATATAAATGACAAAGAAGTGATGTAATTATCTTATTTTAATGTTTATGTAGATCTAGATTTGGCATAGGCTAAAAACATATGGGAAGTAAATTATAGAACAATCATTATATTTAATATCTAGTGTCTATGGCTCTCTAGACATTGATTTAGCTTAGGATAATTGCATTGATGCTACTATACATGTTAGACACTAGTCTCTTGTCTAGAACATTTTCTCAAACAAAATTTTGTTTTATGGATTCTTTTAGGTTTGGCTTTGCCTTTGTTTCAATGCATTTAGATCTAGGTCATGGAATATCACTCTAATGAAATAATAAAACCCTAGCTTTATATCTTTAATGTGACCTTGGGTAAAACGGGTTAGTGGGCACATGGTGTTGAGCTGACCTATAATGACCTTGCTATCAAAGGGTGTTGCCTATATAGACAATACTCTAGGGGAGGGATTCATACTCATTTATTTCTCCCTATGTGTTGGCTTATGTGTGAATCATGTAATGTATGTCAAGCAAGTACAATAGTGACCTAGCTTTTAACTTGGAAAATAAGACCTTATGACTACTCCTTTAGTAATTCAACCCTATAATTGGGATGTTCATTTGGATGATACTATAATAATGAAGAATAGGAAAATTTTTGGTAACTTTAGTACTTCTTGAATGTTCTTTTGGTTTGATTACTAGGTGAATAATGAATGATGGATTATATTATATATATAATAATCCTATCAGGAGATAACTCATATTAAATTACTTAGGCTAACAATTATAATACATTTCATTTATAAATTGGATGAATTTATGGCACTAGACACTTACATCAAGGTAGGAAAATAATATTGATTCTACTATATAGACTAGATGTTAGTGTCTAGGGAGTATAAAAATATGTACAAGATCATAACTTACAAAGGTGTAATATAAGTACATTTAAACATTCTAGGTAAGATAAGATGTCTAAGTCATTCATATAAGGTTGGTCAGGCTAAGAGATAGGTCAAAGAGGATAAGATAGAGTAAATATGAGGATTATGGAAGCAAGGCATGTGTAGATATAAGAGGAACAACCAAGGTATGCATGTTCGAAGTATACAAGACTGAGGTGATACATAATCACAATTTATCATCTATAGTTTTACTAGTATTCCTTAAGAACATGTCAACAAATGTTTTCCTTTGATCTTTTAAGAGCCTTTGAATAAATTTATTGTACTCATAGTTATAATTATTATGCCTAATAACTCGATGGATGAGGTAATAGACATTGGAACTATATTACCTAAGAATCAATTTTTTCCCTTGTTGACCAAACCATTATTGATTATTTATTTTGTAATATGTTTGGTTTTGAAACTGGTGGAATTGATTGACATGTTGATACTTATTTTGATTCTAGTTTTGATGCTACATGTTTCATGGTGGTGGTAGATTTAAATTCCATATAATTTAATAGAAAAGGTAATATAATAATGATCAAAGGATACCCATAAGTAAGGATACATGAAAGGGGAATGACCAAATTGAAATTAGCCCCATGTAGGATATAATTGACCTAATTGAAATGAATTTGGACCCATGTAGAGAATAATTTATTAGAATAAATTTGATATATATTTACCCCAATAAAGATAGACTTGATCAAATGTGATTTGATTTAAATTGGTAATAAGCATGGTAAACTTGATAAAATGTACAAATATGATTAGGCCCGTGCAGGGTAAATTAATTGGATTTCTCTAAGCTCAAACTAGAATTTGATTTGGATTGTATTTAAATGAGAGAAAGGATGGATTTTATGACTTTATCATTCCAAATTGACATGCGTAGGATATTAAATGGAAAGATAAGGAGATGACTTTAGATGATTTGAATTGGTGGACCTTGATCAAAGTTAACCTAATTTGAGTGAAATTTTGCTTAGGCTGGTTTTAATCAAGTTTGGACTTGATTTTAAATAGATTTGGAAACATTTAAAAAAAATAGAATTGAATGTTTGACTCAAATGAATTGACTTGGGAATACAATTAAATTTAGAACAATCTAACTGTGAATAGTTTGACTGAATTAGAATTGGATAATTGATCAAATTTATAATTTGATTGGAGTGGGTCTAAATTCATACAAATAATATAATGGTTCGATTTTGTACTAAAATGGTATGTATTTAGACAAATTTAGACATGAGATATAGAAGTAAATAATTTTGAATCTAAAATTGGGTAGATAAACACATATTTGTGTAGGTGTATATATATTACAACAATTTTTTAACACCAAAACTAATCAATCAAACTCTCAATCTTATGAATCTATTTTAGTAACTAATGTAAGAATACTCCACATTCATTGAGTCTTTTTATATACTTGCCTTGAGAGAGGATTAAAAATTTAAGATTATTTAAAATAATTAATGTTATTATTGGTGGTGTTTTAATCCCATGCTTATCTCAAAAGGTTTGTACATAAAATATATATTTAGGTGAATCTAATTTTCTAACCTTGGACCGATGAATATTTTGTGGCTAAAAGGTCTTATGCTAATGTTTTTGTGGGATTTCTATATGATACAAATATACCTTGTGTTACATGTGCATGAAAAATATTCATCAATTTATGTCAATATTTAATATTCCATTCAAAAAATGATATTTTTACTTTATGATCACTTTAAATGTAAGGGTTTTAGTGAAGTGCTACTATAAAAATTAAGCTTTGAAGCACATTCCAGCTAAGATACCATTGGGGTAGCTTAAATTTGTATACCTCATGAAATAATAGGGTTGGTATGAATGATGGGTAATGGCATCCCAATAATCATGACCTAAGAAATTATGAGAAGGTCATGATGCCCCAATTATGTATCCAAAATAAAAATGAAAGGTATTTCCATTTTGATTCACAGGACCCCATTAAGGGAAAGTGAAGAACATAGTAGGAAAATATATCAAGATTAAAACAAATGATTACCTCCATGTTTTCTAAGTAACCCTATGAAATGGGAGATAATACATGTTAATTAATCACATAAGAACACAATAATAAAATACTTAAACAAATAATTGACTAAAGATAATAAAAAATAAATGTGTTTTATAGCACCAAATCAAAAGATGAATTATTTTTAAAACACTAAATCAAAAGATGAGTTCATTTTAAAAGCACCAAATAAAATGTGAAAAAGTAATATATGTTTGAATGAATCACTACACCCTTTGGTAACCTGAAAAAAAAAAGTGATTAGTTTTGATTGGTGGGTATTTGGCACACAAAATGTTTAAAAAAACAAAAAAAAAAAAAAAAGAGATAAAAAGCAGCAATCAGTATTTTAATGATAACTTCTAACATATAAATAAGTTTTCAAAAAAAATGATAATTATTTTATATTATAAGTCAACACACCCATAAAAAAATTAATATTAAAAAATAGATTAGATCAAAATTTATGAGCAATTTATCATCTGTTTCTTAGCCAAAAATAAAATTATAAATAAAAGTAGAAATCAGTAATTTGAAAATAACTCTTGAAACATATATCTATTTTTAACTAAATTTTTATAAGTTTTGGATAGGTTAAATACACATATCCCTGAGAAAACTCATATTAAAAAAAATAACATATCCAAAGCTATGAGTATTTTACTAGTCACTTCTTAAACAAAAATACAAATTAGAAATAAAATATTATAAATAATAATTTGACGATAAATCCTAAAATAGAATTCAATTTTAAATTGAAATAACATATGTTTGTTATAGTAAAAATACGTAAACCTCTAAAAAAATTTAGATTAATATAGATAACGGATGAAAAGTTATGATAATTTTACCAATTATTCATTAGAAAAAATCATAATAAATATTTTATACTCGAAGACTCAAAAAGAGACTAAAATAATTTTTGGGGTGTTATTTAATCCTATACCAGTGCCATATGCATCATTAGAAAATATATAATTATTTAATAATTTTTAAATGATCAAATTAAGTATCAAGAATTAATAATATACAACTAAGAGCTTGTGAGCATACAAAGGTTAAGATAACAATACTTAGATTAAATCAATACAATGAAAACCTTCATTAGAAACCTCATATTTTTGTATGATTTAGATCAGATGTAGTATTAATATGTCTTTTTCAATCGCATTTCATGTTGAAACATCTCCTTTGAAATGTTGTATTAGTTGGAATTGATGAAGAGTATAAAGTTCATGCACAATACGACTTAAGAAACTGACATCATTTCATTGTCCAATCTGAGCATGCTCATTTCAAAGGAGAAAAGGTATATTTATAATGAATTTGAATATATGAAGACATTTCATTCTAAATCCAAGAGGGATGGATTCAAATGTATCCTCACTAATGCATATGGATTGATACATGGGTTGATCAAATGAGACCTTCATCTTGTCCAAGATGAATGGTAGAGGATAGCTAATGGAAATATCAATGGAGGATTAATATGAGCCATCCATATTTATTGAAATATGGATGGTATATAATTCTGCTTAAAATATGATTTTGAGGGTCAATATGGACCCTTCATCTTGTTTCCATGATAAAAGATGTAGAATCATTCCCAAAAAAGTACATAGATAACAATATGGATCATCAATATGGGCCCTTCATCTTGTTTCCAAGATGAAGGGTTGATAATTCTCCCTAAAATTAATTCACAAGATCCATTATGGACCCTTCATACTGTATCAAGGATGAATGGTGGACAATAGTCCTTTGTATTAATTCTTATAGTAATTAGTGACCTCAAAAAAATATTTCATACGATTTAAAGTTTCTTTTCTTGAATGAAGATGCCACTTGGAGAAGAAAAAGGAAGAATTGATTATTGAAAAAAAATTATAGTTCTATTTTCATAGAACTATAATTATAAGAATTATTAATTTAATTAACCAAAGATAAATGTAATTAATATAATGTGAGTAATTTGATTAGAATAATTATTTAGAGAAGGGAAAATATATTAAATAATTGATAAGTAAAAGAGAATTAGTGAATTGATCTCGAGTAGAATAATTGACCAGAGAAAATGACTAGAATGATAATTGAATAGATCTAATATAGTGAATTATCTCACATAGAGATTCCTGAAGGTGAAATAAAACTTTTACATTATATGAACAAATGATTTTAGACCAGTTTATGTGTAATTGTGGGAAGTCATTCCATTTTACAATTTTGTCACAAAATTGATAAAAATGAAGTGTTTACGGATTGGATTTGATATGAGTTTATATAATAATACATTGATTATTTTCATGATCCAACCTTATGAAGTTTTTGGGATAGTTTTTATTACACATATCGAATGTAAAAAGTGTATGTTGGATGTGAAAAGATAAGAGCATGCTATGGGAAAATCTGTACTATAGATCTACATGCCTAGTTGGGAGTCATCCAAAAATATAAAGAACATATTAAATTAGCTATGGATTATATATGAATAGAATAAATAGGAATAGGAATAAAATATGGATGTTTTTATATTATTTTCTTAGAACTTGTAAGATAATGAAATCTCTTGTAATAGTTTTGATTAATGAAAGGGTAAGAAAACCAAGTAAAATAAGAGTGTCAAGAATAAGCATTGTCAATAATTTATTATTTAAATTTATGTTTCTAAAAAATCATTTTTAAATTTTATAATTGGTGACCACCTAATCCAAAATGATATAAAATTTTATTTCCTCCAACCCCTACTTACCTAATCAACACAAAACTAATTCAAAATGATTGTAAATGTACATGTAGAAAATAATGATATTTGTGTTATTATATATTATTTTCCATTTAAAAAATTTAAAAATGTAACACTTATTAAATAATATGATTTTTAATTTTAAAAGGTCTTGATTGATATTTTAGAGTGGGATTTATCACTAGTCACACTATGAACATATAAAATATAATAAATTGGTGTTATTGTTGATGAATTTATATATTATTTTAGAATGGGTAGATTCCCATTTCAAAATGGTATTTATAAATATTTACATAGAACATGTGTGTTATATAAAATATAATAACTATGGGTTGGTGATAATGATTTTTTTATCATTTAAGAATGGGTAATCACCCATTCTAAAATTTTAAAATGGGTGGCTTATTTTTCCAAATTATTTAATCATCCAAAACCTTTAACAATGGAAACTAATATTATTTCATAAGTATCACATTTATAAAAACAATGTGATTTTATAAGTGTCATATTTATAAAATCAATATTAGTTTATTAATGTCACATTTAATATGTTTTAGAATTCATTTTATATTGATTAGGTAATATGGAATATGGGGTAATGAATTGGGTTTTGAGAAGGTCAACCTACATAATTAATACACTATAATCATTAAAGTATTTTTCATCAATATCAATATTCATTGTATATAATACCTACTTGAACATTTGTCATTATTTGAGACTTATTAAAGTGTTCATTAATAAACAATTTTTTTGGGATGAATAATATATTATAATGAAAAATAATATTATTTTAAGTGTTAAATTTAGAATATTTTTTATTTCATTTAATATTTATTAGGTAATATAAGGTCAAAATAAATTAATTAAGGTCTAGGAAGGTCAACCTACATAATGAATAGACTTGAATCATTAAATTCCCCTTATATTGATATCACTACATATGATACCTACCCAAACACTCATTTCTATTTGGAGGAATTAGGACCTATAAATGAGGATTTTATTTATAAATTGAGATAATCCTCTATATGCAAATAAAATTAGTGACTGCCTATTCTAAAAATATTTGTTGAACCATTTTTTTAAATAATGGGAGGCCACCCATTCTCATAACCCTTTGATATGTGAGAATAAAAAATAACAAGATTTTATAATAATTAATGTGAAATTATGAGCCCCTATAGAATGATATTTTAAATATTATTCCCATGTAATGGGATTACATAGATATCACTATGACATGAGATTAGGGATCAATTTAATTTTATGGAAAAATAAATTTAATGGATCAATATTAATCGTCTTATAAAGTATTAGAATGATTTTTTTAGAATGGATGATCACCTATTATAAAATTTTATAATGGATAACTTTCTAATCCAAAATAGTAAAAAAAATCATTTTCTATAATCTTTATTTACTTGGTCAACATAATATGAATTTTATAAGATTGTAAATGTGACACTTAGAAAATAATACTATTTTTCATTATTAAATCTTATTTTATGTTTCAAAATATTCAAAAAAAAATATAAAATAATATTATTTCTTATTCTTAAAACATGCCAATTTTTTAATTTATAGTGGGTGTCTTACAATTATAAAATGGTATATAAATTCACTACAACATACCCCAATTTATTATATTTTATATTATAATTGTGCATATGTGACTGATGATAAATTTCATTATAAATAAAATTATTAAACACTTTTTAGAATGGAATTTTTTTTGAAGTGTCACATTATAAAAATATTTTTTTAATTGTAACATTTATAATATTTTAAAATAGAAAACAATATTTAATAATAGAAAATAATAATATTTTATAACTGTCACATTTAGAATTTTCTATAATTCATTTTACCTTGATTATATAAGATATAATTGGGATTAACTAATTGGGGTTGGGACTAATGAATTTATAATGAATAATCACCTATTATAAAATTTTAAAATGGGAAGCCATCCATTTAAAAAATATTCAAACCCAAATTCATATTTAGGATTGAAATTCTTTAGAACGTATTGTATCATGACATATATTTGAATAGGTATCATATGCAATAAATATTGATATTTATGTAGGAGAATTTAAAGATTAAATTATAATATTAACATAGGTTGACCTTCTCAAACTCTAATGCAACTAACGGTAAATGTATCACCCTCATACATGCTACTTTCCTAATATTTTTATTTATAAAATTGAGTTATAATCATTAAAATTTTTAATATGATATAATTTAAAATATGATAATTAAAATATTGAATAAAATGTAATTTAAAAAAATACATTATGTAAAATGAATCTTTGTTCTTCATTTTAATTTTGTTGCTTTATCACTACTCAAACTAGATACATATATAATGTAAAGTATAATAAATTAGTTGTCAACTTATCATTCATCATGTATATGAAATTATATTTGTAAAATTAACATTTCTTATAGTTATTTTATTCTTCTTATATATCATAACATTTAGATTAATTAAAAAATAATAGTTTCTAAAAATAAAATAATATTTAATTATATTATGATAATAATATAATATTTACTTATATAATGGTGCCTTTATCCAATTTATAAGGATACATGAATATATGTCCCATGTGGTATGAGAATAATGTGATTATTATTATACATATAGTAATTTTTTTAATTAATATCATAAATAAATTATTATATTAAATTATCATTCTCTAAGAAATAATATCATCCTAGTGAAAGTGTATCATTCAATTATCATGGATTATCCATCTCAAATCTTCAATTTACTACTATATATTAAATTATTTATTATTATCATAAATAGATTATTAAACTAACTTATCACTCTTTAAAAACTAATATCATCCTAGTGAAAGTGTATCATTCAAATATCATTTAGATTATCCATCTCAAATTTCCTTTTTACTTCCATATGTAAACTCCATGGAATGCATGGTACCAGTTACATTAGCACATATATAATACAAAATATAATAAATTATTTATAAGACTATTTTTTATTTGATAAGGTGAATGCTTTTAAATCTAGAGATATGAACCAAATAAGTGAGGGTTTTGATAAATGGTCCCATAATCAAGAGAGGGTTTTAAATAATGGAACCACAACCAATAGGGTTTAAAGGATCCCCCAACCATACCGAATCACAATAAGAGGGTTAGATGGATCCCACAACCATATCAGAACAAGAGGGTTTGATGGTTCCCATAACCATAATAGATCACAACAAGAGGGTTTGATGAATCCAATAATCATATCACCAAGAGGGTTTAAGGGATCCCAAATTATTATAAAAATAAAGAAGGCAACTCATTATCAAATAGATAATGTATATAATAGTTATCACACTTTGGGGAAACTTCTCCAAGGCTTACGCTATACAATAAAATCCATCTAAGAATAGGCAATCTTTCACTAATTCCATATATCCTTGAGACATCTGCACAACCTCTACCAAGTTGAAGCACAACAATTGGGATTACATACACACTAATCTAAATAGTAACTAAATCTCCTATTAACTAGAATCCAACAAGTAGAACAATAGTTCTTTTATTGATATTTTATCATTGTGAATATTTTGTAAAATCCCCACACACCTATATCACAACTAGTGGGCATGCACACCCACTCATCCAAGTAGATGTTGAATCATGGCCATGATATAGCCTAATGAATTGAAGCATGGATCTAGGAACAAGTAGTCTTCTTCTAATTTTATGTATATTTGAGACATCCACACAGCCTCTACCCAATTGAAGCATGATAAGTGAGATGACAAACCCATTGATCCAATCAAAAACTAAATCAACCATAAAATGGAAACCACCAAGAAGTAAAAGAGGTCTTATTTTGATATTTTAAATCTATGAATATTTCATAAAACCTCCACACACCTATAACATAAATAGTGGGCATGCACACCACTCAGCCAAACAACCACTAAATCATGGCCATAAGATAGCCATATGAATTGAAGCATGGATCCAAATAGACACATAAAAAACATATTTACATCCCAAGCCTATCTAAAATACTTAAGGGATTTACCAAATATTTCTAGATCCTAATACCAAAGCCACATGTTCAATTTGGATACCTCAAACATCCACATGGGTGAGTTGATGTGGATTCTTCTATCATCCACATTGAAAGGAAGTGATTTAATTTAGTTTCATCTATCATTCATAATAAAAAAACTTCCTTGGGTTCTTGCCAATGGTACTCACCATGAACAAATAGTAATAAATAATACAACCAATTTTCATCCATTTCCTAATGGGAGAGGGAGAAAACTTAATATCCATTAGATTGTGTGAAATAAGCTCCCATAGGATAATACCAGTGTAAAACAATAGCATAAAGGGTCAAAAATAATAACTAGCCTTTATAATAATAGATATGATTTGTATTACCCAACATAATAATTTTTTTTCAAATCTACCATATGGAGGCAGTGAAACTTTCATAGTGGTTTTTTTTATCATAACCCACCCAAAAAAATATGTTTCCACATAGAGTAAGCACAGGGTTAGCTTAAAACTTTCCCACCTAGAAGTTTTTTTGAAAAATATAAATTTAAAAACAAAACTTCCAAGCTTCATCCCTTTCTCAATAGTAGGATGAGATAATGCAATAGTCATCAGAATATGTGAAAGAATCTCTCTTATGATTAAAATAAGAAAAATGATGAACTTAAAGGGTAGATAAAAACAACTAGCCTTACATGGATAAGAGTTTCTCCATAGGGTGAATTATATTCTTGGGGTGCATATGACATTCTTCCATATTGGTATCCTAGGGGATATCCTTGAAACTTATGCTTGAAAAATGTTGAACTACGCTAGTCTATTGTCTTAGCCAACTCATTCTAAACGCTATGGATTTGTCACTTTGAAATAATAAAACATTTGTTCTTGCTTTTTTTTTCAAATCCCATCTAAACTCTCCAAAACTAGACTCCTAATTTATTTAAAAGATTCTACCAATCTATAGTATCACCAAACACATACCACAACTCACATATCTACCACTTAGAGTTAACACCTCTTCCAATATGGGGTTTTCAGCCAGGACCCTCCCAAAACATCTAATAGAAGGCCACCATTTTGTTATATGGATTCTACTAGTCCATAATTTTACCAAGTGTAGTTTGAAACCCACATATCTATTTCTTAGATTTTTTAAATCCTTCTCTTTAATTTTTTTTCAAACCCTATACATAATATTTAGCTTCAATACTTAGGGTATACCCGACTTCTTATTTGGTTGTTTCCCACCCAACGGGACTTTTTTTACTTAAAAATCTAGCTAGATATAGGTCTAGATCTTTACCTTCACCCTCCTCTTCTTCTATATTAGCTCCAAAATTATAATTCCTTTCCCCACTCCTTCCACTCAGCTCCATGATTCAAAACAATATAAATACATAGCTCTTGTTCACCATTCCTTTAAACAATTTATCTATAAGATTATAATTAATCATATTTATAAAAATTTTTTTGTAGAATTATCATTTCTTAAATTTTATTTTATATATCCAGATGTTTATATTAATTCAAAAATAATAATTTTTTAATATATAACCATTTGATTTTCCTTTATAATGCCTAACATTTACATGAACTATAAAATAATAATTTATTAAAGTACACTAAGATTTATCTATATTTACAATAATAATTTAATCTTTACTTACATAATGGTGGTGTTAACTTATAATGGTTCTCTATTCTAATATATCAAAATGCTTCATATTGTATGAAAATTGTTACTATACGTGCAACTTATTATTTTGTGAGAAATAAATATATCAATGTGTTTCAATAAAAAAAATTACATAAATATTAAAGTGTCCTTAATAAACTATAATCATTATGAATATTTGAATTCAATTAATAAAATTAAATTAAAATATAATTTGATATTTTATTATTTAAAAGAATTGAAAATATTAAATATAAGATTATGGTCAATAAAAAGTCATCAATACATATTACATTGTTTAAAAAATAAATATATGCTCTCTTATATTTCCATTTTAATGTAATAATTTGAATGTGAAATAAATAAATTTTATATAAATTTTAATTTTAATATTAATTTTAACTTGAAATTGAGGATTCAATGTGAACTTGAGGTTAAATTTGGGCTTGATATTAAATTTAAAATTGAATTTAAACTTCAATTTAGACTTAAAATTTAAAATTTCATTTTTCTATTTGAATTTTTAATTAGATGAATATCAATGGAAATTTTAGTGTAATATTGATAAGTGTATTTTATTTTAACTATGTAACCCAAAAATCACTTCAATTATATAATAACTATAAACTTTCCAATTACTGAATAAAATGGATGATAAAATAAATGAGCATTTTGATCTATTAAAAGTACTCATAGTTGAAACCAAGAGCATTAGAGAGGATTTGCAAGAGATTCATATTTTTTGAGAAGGTAAAAAGGGGATATGAAGAGGAATCCCATGAATCTTATGATTTATTTTGTTGAATAAAGAATCAAAAATGAGAAATATGACATTGAGAATAAAAAGAGGGGCCTCAAAATGGATAAATAATTGAAAAATAAGGGTAAAAATAAACAATGGGTCATCATTAAGGATGACTTATAGAAGATAATGAAGAGGGAAGAGGAAGTTAGTGGTGAAGGGCCATACAAAAGGACAATGAGTAGGATGAGTATTATTGTGGAATAAATGAATGGCATCAAATATTGGGATACCACAATGGCCAAGACCCAAACCTAAAAGAAGAACCATAAAAATACTAAAGAACTGGAGAACTCTTTAGAATAGTTGGTTTTTTATGTTAGTTTTTAATTGTCTTTGTTAATCTTGCTGATTTTTTTAGTATTAATGTTGATGTAATAAGTTGAAACTAATTATTATTTTTATTTCCAATCGAAGGATAGTTTTTTTTTTTATATAGTATGTGATTTAATTTAATATCTCTTGGCTTTGTAAGGTTCTAGTATCATGAAAAAACCTTATCTTAAACCTAATCCCAAAAAAATTAACTTGTTATTTCCTAAAGAAATTATTAATGGATAAAATAATTAAGTTTGTCTCTAATTCCATAATATAATTTTAGAAACATAAATATGGTCACATGAGCTTGACAATGTTAAATATTGAAATATCATATACCATATAACTTGTGCCCAAATACATTACTCCTATTTATCATTCCTCTAAGCCATTTATCTATATAAGGGTTTGAACCTTTGTTTTTCATCACTATCACATATAAATTATAAATTCAAATACTTGAATTTATTAATATAACCCTTAAAATATATCCAGCTCAGGATAGGTGTCCTTAATAATTTAGGAAAAGTCCACTCTAAGAGGGCATCAACATTATCATGCTCGTATCCACCTACAAAAACCACATCTCATTCCAACTAATGGTTAGTTTTCAAAATTTAAATCAGTTTTTTTTTTATCTTCCCACACATTAAAAATATGGATAAAGAAAATTATCAAAAGGTTCATCTATAAATATACATCTAAGGTCATTCATTATTACACATTCTATCATTTGGTTACTATCTTACACATCGTTACACATTGAAAAAATATGCATTATTCTTTCTAAACCCAAGATCATTCATAAAGAGAAGACAATAAAATCCTAAATCTTCTCAAATCAAGTCAAGATATATCATTTTCAGGTATCAAAGCCACATTTAAAAATTCATATATATATATATACATATATATATATATATATACATATATATATATACATATACATATATATATACATATACATATATATATACATATATATATATATACATATATATATATATATATATACATATATATATATATATATATATATATGTATATATATATATATATATATATATTTAAGTAGCACAATTTCACAATCACTCTAGGTGGGAGAATTATGTGGGCTTGATTTTACTCCTTAGAGTATTTGATATGCAGGCAACATTAATGGGGTGATTGAGGTCAAATAAGATAATTAAAATCCACTTCTTTTAGGATTCAATATTTCAAAGTTGTTTTGAGCATTTTAAATAAAAAATATAAAAAATAGTGAATTTTATACAACATAATATGAATCATGATATCTCAACTTAATGAACATACATTGTTACAAAACCTATGTAATAGTAAATTTTTTATCAGAGTCAACCATGATAAGAATAAAATCAATAAACTAAAGTAGCCTACACTATCGTCCACCTAAAATGGTCATGTATATGAATATTACATGATTCTATATAATATGTCACTCTCAAAATATTGTTTTCTCTATCTTTTTATGTTTTTCAATGATCCATCCCCTTTGATGTCTTTGATGTTATCCATAATGAAAGTACCAATGTGGATTAAAAATCATATCTCCACACATGCATGATCTCACCTTGATGGGGTAGATCTTAATCAAGTTGATTTGCAATCATTTCAAAAGAAAGGGTCTTAATTATTTTTACAAGCCCTTGGTGGGACATCCCACCCATTTGTGCCTTACTCATCTCTACCCCATCTAGAAGCTTCATCTCTCCTAGTTCAACTTTGCATTCTCGATGTCCATGGGTGGTGATAGGGATATATTCGAACCAACATATTGCAAGGAGGTTTGTGAGCAAAAAAAATTTTAGAAGAATCTCAAAAAGGGGGGACTCACAAAATTTATGGAATGGGTCACTGAGCATAACACTAAGATTTCTTGAGACTTCATGGTGGCTTAGACAAAGCAGAAGGTTTCCCTACATGACATCACCATTAATGTCTTAGAGGAGTTCATTAACAATGACACTAGTATGTCATGCATAGGTGCTAAGGAATTAAAGGACTAGTCAAAAAATCAAGAGTCCATACAACGGTTCTCTAGAACAAATAATTTCATACAAATGGACAAAAAAAGGTTTCCCATGGGTTGACCTCTCATATCACAAGCCAAAAATTTACCTTCAAATCATGTGATATATGATGCTAGAAGGTAAATTTACACTAATCTTTTCCCACCATTTTATACTTCTCAATCATTTCATTAGGTATAAAATCAATCTTCCCTATTTATTGTTTAAGTCCCTTGAGAGCATTGTCCTACTTCACTAAGTAAATGATACCAATCCCATCCTCATTAAGGTCTGATCACCCTCCTTGTTAAGCATGACCAAGCCTTTTTAGGTTAAGAGGTTCTTTTTGTGGGTTCCTCTTTTAAGGAGGAATCCCAAGAGGAATCCCTGATAAAGGATCCTATGCAGGGATCCCACTATCCTTTTGATGACACCCCCTAGAATATATTATCATAGTCCCCCCTAGATGACCTCCCACTCAAATTGTTATTTATTATAAAACCAAAAAATATTGAAATAGGGACCCCTACAAAGTCATCGTAGAAATGGAAAGCCATGGTTATGGAGGAGATGGAAAAAAATTAATATTTACTGGAAAACTTTAACTCAAAGGTGCAACAAATAGGTTTTGGCTTGGCCAAACTCATTTAGGATAGAAATACATTACATAAATAGGCCAAAGTAATTATTCATGCCTTTGTTCACTCTAATCACCCCACTTAATATTCTCCTATTATTTCACTTAAGGTTTTAAAATGCCCCTAGGGCTCACCCAAGGGAGTCCCCCCTGAACAATCTCCCATGCAGGTAAAAGGTAAAATGGGACCCAGAATGATCCTCCCAAGTGAAGTGGCTGAAGGCCCCAGAAACCTCACTTAGGCCAAACTTTTAAAGGATAAATTAACCATCCCTTTAAAGGACACTGTTGAATCTGATGATCCTTATGAGGGACTTTCTTCCGAGTTCTGTTATGTTTTATGTTGTTTTATTTTTGATCTAAGTACTATTTTTTGGTTTTTGGTCACTCGACCCTAGTTGGTCTATTTAAACTTTTTTAATTCACTCTTGTGGTTTAAGGTCCCTATAGAAATTGGATTTTACAATATCAAATAATTTTTTTTTGTCAATAATCATAATAAACTAGGACAAGTCTATGGTCAACAAACTTAAGCAACATGTACTATAATCTAGCTAGGGTAAACTTATCTAGAAGTTTCAAAATCTACTATTGACATTGATTATTAATAATCACATATTTTGATGATTTATACTTCCATATATTTAAAATAGTCAATATATCTTTCAATTTGAAATTATTATATTTATTCTTGGTATTTTAAAAAATAATAGTTTCCCATATTTATCAATTTATAAATTCAAATTTATTACCTATTGTACATTATTATCATTTTGATATCTATCTTTTTTTACTCCTACTAATTACAATAAATTTATTTATTTAGTTTTATAATTTTTTTTTATTTATTTGATAGGTAAAATATGGGTTAAAGGGGCCCATACCCTATACAAAAGAGAACTAAAAATGAGAAAGAAAAAGCAAAATAACCTAGTGAGATAAAAGAGCTAACCCAATAGATTAGCCAAACTACCACTAAACAATACCTAATAGTCCAAAAATATGACTAAATTAACACAGATAAATAGAGTTAGTCTGATTCAGAATAAGTGACCAATTTCTTGGTCTATATATTGGATTTTTGTTGCATTTGCCTCTAGTCTAGATTCCAATGAACTGTTCCTCATCCTTATCTAGTTTCTTTCTTTTGGATTCAAAGTAGAAGGATCCTATTTTATCTTCCTCAAAAACCTAGAAGTCCTCCTCCTCTTTATCCTTTTATGTAGACTCATCTCTAGGGGTGTGGGTCTCAAGGATCTTTCCATCATTAAAAACAAATTTCTTAACACAGAGGAAATTACGAAGCCTCTCAAATTCCTCTAAGATTTCTCCATAGAGAAGATTCTAGATTTTAATTTTAGTGTGGAGTTTCTAGAGGGAATCCTCAAAACCGTTGTTAACAATAACCCCCAAGATGGATTTTCCTCTAGAGGTATAGGAAGGGATTCCCAAATTAATTTTGTGTTTTTAGGTGTACATGCACCTAAATCCCCCAATCTTTCACCTTATTTTCCTCTTTGGGTTTTGATTGATATGCATGAACTCCATCCTCCTCTAACTCCTCCTTCTCACTACTGATGTTAATAGCCTTGAAGATGATCATAAACTAGATCAATTACCCCCATTTTATTAGAAGGAAGATGAGTCCTTGGTAGATTAAATCCATAGTTAAATTCTTCTTAAAGTTCAAAACAAACACCTCCAATGATTGTAGCAAAAAAAATGGGATACTAATAAAATGACACTTGAAATGATTCAAGAGTAGGAAATGATGTGAATAGAGAATAGTATATTTTCCTTCCAATGTGATATATCATATGATTTGGAGACATACCTCTAGCCATATCCTTGGCAGGTCAACATGCATGAAGCCTTTGTTGGATGAGGGTTTTGGCCTATACTTTTATTTTTATTTTTTGAAGAAAATATTCATGAGATCCTCCTTGTAGTGCTTGTCTTTGAATGCCTTTAATTCATGGCATTCCATCCTAGTGGTCTCTTTTATCAGCTCCTCCATGATTTTAATCTTCAATGTGTGTATTCTCACCTTACGATTATTCCAACTATGGGAAAAATCCTTAGAGAGTGAAGTATCATTCCCCACTAGGTGTTCCATAAAAGGGGCCAACCCCCATTTGACCATTTTTTTAGACATGATTGTTATTTTTGATACGAGAATAGGAAATTATCTCTAAGTAGTCTCTATCCCCTCCCATTTTTTGATTGAGTATTACCTTTGTAAGTGGCTTGAATAGTGCCTTAAGAGGAATTCAGATAATAATGTATGGAGCTAGAACCAAACATGAATGTGGTTTGAGATCATGATGGCTACCACTCATGCAAAGATTTAAAAATCAGAGCTTTATACATGTGAAAATCATTTCCCTTAACCTATGATCTTAGAATCATAAGTTTAAACATCATTCCTTTTGTGATGTGTCATTTTTTGTTCTTGAATATTTAGATGATGTCACATATAAATTCTCCAATGTACTAGATGATGTAATCACTTCTAAGGACATTGATGTTCTGTAAGCAGTCAACTTCCCTATTGCCTTCTCTATATACATGCTCGATGATAACTCTTTTGAAATGGTTTAGTAACATTTTTTCATTAATGATGATTCCAAAAATGTTTTAGGAAGGTGGGGAGAGTCCTTTAAGTCAATTGATGATGTTAATTAAATCTCCTTCTATGTGTATAAAATGAAACCCTAGATTAAACACCTCTTCAATACCCCATGGTATCATATAATCTTCAGAGATATGATTATTTTGAATCCCTAAACACCCTACATAATCTAATTTGATGTTCCTAAAGAGTTCTTGATGAAATTTATGGCTCCAACTAGGCCAAGATTCCCCTTTTCTACCCCATCAAAGTTTAATTTGATCCACTAGGGAATAGGGGGAGACCACTTGACAAGGGATTTGTCCACACCTTTATCTAGGAATTTTTTAGAAACAACAAAAGTAAGTTAATTTATGATACTAAAAATTAATGGAGAGCTTGTTGGGTTAACTAAAGAGGCTAAGATTAACCAATTTTCTTACATTAAAGCCTTGATCCTTTTGAAGGTGGAATCAAGATGAGGCTGATGACTATCAAAGATACATGAATTCCTAGATTTGCAAATTCCCCATAAAATGTGAGGTAGAGCCAAGTTCTACTAGAAAGTTAGTAGAGGTTCCTCCTAAGGGGGTTTTATTGGGTGATTAAGTTTAGGATGGATCCTAGAAAAACCCATGAAATGTTGGAATCACTAAAGAAGATGAAATATAGCTAACATAAAAAGATAGAAAAGGAATAAATGTTCTACAAACTCTACTTCATGTTTGTAGAGTGAGAATTTATTTAGGATGGTTAATCCTCTTTTAATCAGATTATCCATTATTAAGCTCTTATTTTGTGCTATTAGCCAAAATAAAAGACTTATTTTGGGTATGAGGTTCTTAGTCCAAAGAGACTTCCAGTTGAAATCCTCCTCTTTCCAGTTCTAAAGAGATAAGAATCCTAATTTCACTGAGTAAATCCTACTAAGATCATGTTTTTGAACAAGTTTTTCATCCCTAGGAAATTGATTGATATGAATATGTTGAATGGATTCATTCATATCCTAGAGAAAGTGGACTTGTTGCTAGTTCAAACTAGTTTTAGCTAGGATTTTTTTATCACTTTTTCCCATTTCTAGTTTTGCAATAGTCCATAACCTTGAGACCATAATTATTCTTGAAAAAGGATATAAAATCTAGATCTTGAAAAATGGATTCCAGAGGGATCAAGATCCATGAGTCACTCTAAAATAAAACTAGATTACCTTTATCAACATTCAATTTAAGAACTTTTTAAAGTAGATCCTTGCCCACTTGCAGTGCTTTCCAAAAAGTAGAACCATTGTTAGGACTAGGTTCTGATAAAAATTGGCAACCTTCCATCGAGTCAAGATATTTAGCCCTAATGATTTTGGTCCAATGGTTTTCCTCCTTAACCATTCTCTAACCTTGCTTTTCTTTTAGTGCTTGGTTCATGGTTTTGAAATTTCTCAAACCTATGCCTCCTTTAGATAGTAAGCGACAAGCTTGGTTTTAGGAGATAAGCAAAACTTTAAATTTGTCTTTAGCAACTCTCCAAAGGAAGGTTTTTTAAATGTGTTATAATTTATCAATTGTTGTTTCCAAAATTAGATTAGCTCATTTTTTGGAACAACCCCTACGTAACTTGTCTGTTTCATGTTTTCTCTCTAGGTTCATCTTTCGAGGCAAGTTTCTCTTGATCTCAAGTTTTTATCAACTGACTTCTTTGAAAAGTTTGCAACCTTTCTTAGTTATGATTTTCCAGCAAACGTGAAATTCATTGTTTTTTTAATGTGATCATAATACCCAAATTTTTGATAAATTTCAAAGAGTTCACCATATTTTTTAGCAAATATGCACATGCAGCAAAATTTGCTACCACTGCATATTTTTCAGCAAATATGCACGAGCGGCAAATTTTGCTGCCACTGCATATTTTTCAAAAAATATGCATAGGTGAAAAATTTTACCACCACTGCATATTTTTCATCAAATATGCACGGGTGACAAATTTTGCCACCATTGTATATTTTTTAGCAAATATGCATAGGCGGCAAATTTTGCCGCCACTGCATATTTTTCAAAAAATATGCAGTGGTAGCAAATTTTGCCACAACTGCATATTTTTTAGAAAATATGCACAGGTGGAAAATTTTTCCACCACTGCATATTTTTCAGCAAATATGCAAGGGCGGCAAATTTTGCTGCCACTACATATTTTCCCCTCATTTTTGCTATCTTTGGAAAAAATTTATTTTCCCATTTTCCGCGCCTGCTCCCCTTTTCTTCTACTTTATGACCTATTCACGTCTCATCCCTTTCAAGCACATTTTCCTGATCGTGACCATCAAATGTGTAGTTTTTCCAGCTTGCTACTTTCTTGCCCTAATTGCACAATCATGATTCATGTTACAATTTCTCTAAAGGATCCCCCTTCATTGGCATCCTTTCAACAGAAGTTCTTCTAGATCACTAAAGTTTCCTTTAAAAAGTTGAAGACAATGAAGTACAAGCATTAAGGTGTTTTTATAATCAACTCAGTTGTTTCTAAATGTTGATCACATTAAGGATATAGAGATTGGGCACATGGATATGGCTGAGTTCATAGAAAAAACCAAATCAGGCATCTATCGCCATGTACGATGCTCATCTGAAGAAGTCTGGCAGCAAGAGCTAAACCTTTTTCCTTCTCTCTTCTCCCTCTCTTCTCATGCACTTTTGTCATGTAAAAGTACATGCAATTTTGTAATGTGTAATTACATGTAAAAAATCCAAAAAGATATCTCAAAAAGTCAAAGATGACTCATCTTTGACTTAGATATTTTTATATTATAATCTTTTTAATTTTTGAAGGTTTCTCTCTATATATAGTGGAGACCTCTTTTGTAAATATATCTTGGATAATTGAGAGCAAAAACTCTGCCAAAATTGAAACACTTTTTGAGACTTTGTGCTCAACTTGTAAATCATATTTTGTTAAATGAATGAGAAGCAAGTTTATTTCAGACATTGTGTTGAAATTATCTATGTTATTTAGGAAACAGTTCTTATGTCCTCTTTCCTGATAATCTCTTGTTTATCTAATTTAATAAGCAAAGTGGGTGTGTTAATATTATCTGAGGGCATTTCTAATAGGTAGAAGAGAGACTTTGAGCTACTTTTATCTTTGTGATTCTATTATCTTTTTTAGTTTTAGGTGAAGACTTTGTGCTTCATTTCACTCTACGATTACGCTTGTTCCAGATCAGTGGAGGAGACAACAGAAGACTTTGTGCTTATGTGGATTTTCTGTGACTTTTGTTACTTATTTCAAGTGATTTTATGCTCTACACTAGATACCATTCTTGAAAGAACATGAATGTTATTGGCCAATGACTAGGGTTTCTCTCTCTTGTTCCTCATACATCACCTCTAAAAAAAGAGAAGTGGATGCTGTCATACCACCCCATGTGTTATTTTTTGTTTAATTATATATATACATATAGTGTATAAATATTTATAGGGAGCCTCCCCTTGATGAGAGGAGAGATTTACCTCATCTAGATCTGGTAAACCCACACTTTTCATGGCATAAATCTCCCTATGCTATGGTTGATATACCTATTTTGTCATCAGTTAGTTGATGCCAAAATATTCACCCAACAGTTTTTGGTTACTCCACTGGGGACACAGTAATTTTATGTAATTTAGAACCTCAAGTTTCAGATTGAAACATCACCTATGTGTTATCCATAATCATTATAACCCTTATCCATTACATAGTCTAGCAACTCCATTTCATGTCTTACCCATTATCATTATAGCCTTACCATCTTCCTCCATCTCCTTTATATTATTTGGTTTGTAAAAATAGAGCCATTGGGGAAAAGCGTGCAGCTTGAAGTCCCAAACTTCAAACTAAAGTAGATCCTACTCTTCCATTTTTATTTTTAAATTTGGTAACTCCACACTACACAAGAATCTAGAGATCTAAGGGTGTCTTTGACCCTATTTTTGAGTTGGCATAACAGAGCAATTTTGATCTGTTTCCTCCACTGCCTTTCCTTCAGTGATCTAAGAGTCTTCCTCCTAACCTGATCAGGTCACCAACACAAGGTAGAGCTTATTTTCTTGCTATTAATAGTGCCCTACCTATAAGCACCCCACCAAGATTTGTTATCCACACTTTCCATAATCTAATCATGGCAGCTCAGGGCCCCTGGGGTAACTCATTTAGACCACTCAACCCTACTCCACCTCTACATGAGCTTCCACGTAGCTCAAGGAAAATTTTCCCCAAATTCCTTGGTGATGGAAAAGTTCACCTTGATGAACACATTGCTGCCTTCTCTATAGCATGTGGCATAATCGGTGTGGAATTTGAGGATGTAACAGTGAGACTTTTTGTGGAAACCCTACAAGGCGCTACCACAAATTGGCTCTACCACTTGCAGGCTAGGACAGTGAATGACTGAGACACTCTCAAAGCCAAATTCAAAGCTATATTTAAACTTGTAGAAGATGCACACACCTTATTAGTGTAGCTGACATAGATGAAAAAAGAATCTCAGGAACCCATGAGGGATTTCATGGCCAAATTCAACAAGTTAAGGAGCCAAATTCTAATTGTCACTCCACCCACGCTGGAGAATCTCAAGTGCTTTTCTATCAACTCTCAGCTTCCCAATGTAAGTTTTCTATTGAGGCAAGCTGGCCTTATGGATCTCACATTGGCTCAAAATTTGGTTACTTAGATTGAGGATGATCTTATCTTGGCAGGTAAGATCAAAAAAGACCCTAGTAAAAATAGATTCTCTTCATCTGCTAAAAGCTCTTCTATAAGCACTACATATTCTATGGTGCAAAAATTAACAAATGAACTACTAGCTCTCAAAAGACAAATGGCCTAGGTTATGTCTACTTCTCCTAATCAAGATATGCCAAGGAGGACATTTTAGAATCAAGCGTACCAAGGCAATGTTATTAGGAATCAAGGGCAGCCAAATCATCTTCCTCCTCAAAGAGAAACCTCGCCCTTGAAGCCCCTCCAACCAACTCAGTGGTTGGATATCTAGAAATAGAATAGGCTTCCCCTTTCCAACCTTAGTCAGACCAATAATATGATGTTAATCTCTTCAAAGAGAAAGACAAAGAATTAGCTGGTGACTCTGTCATTGGTTACCTCAATTATCAGGATGAACCCAGAAGTGAGGGGAATGCAGCTAAGAGATCATATGCCATTTTCACTCAGTCCCAAAATTAGTTATCTCAATAAGCTGATAAAGAGAAGACAAAGGAGCAACCTCAGCTAGAAATTTTAATTTACAAGTAGGGAACCAATCTACCCTTCCAACCAAAGGACCCGGTGACTGTTGAAAAGGTACATACCCCAAGCATCTCTGCACCCTCTACTTCAACTTTGCAAACTGGCCCTCCCCCTCCCAAAAACTAAAAGAGTGAGCTCCCATCCTCTGTGCCTAGTCCAGTTCAGACATTTGACATAATTGAGCATGTCAAAAAGATTAAAATTCAAATGTCTAAATTTGAATTTATACAAGCCCATCTTGAATAGTTGGACAGGTTGGCAGAATGTGTGAAAGATACAACCATCCCTATAGAACAAGAAATTATGAGGGTAACTCATGATCCCCAAAAGAATATATCCACCTAGAATAATCTTGTCATGACTCCTCCAGTTGCTCTAAGGAAAATAGAACCTTTCTATGTTTCCCTATTAATAAACGGTCGCAAGCTGAGTAACTACATCATCGATTCTGGTGCATCTAACAACGTCATGCCTACTAAAGTGGTAGAATCTCTTGGTCTCACATTGACTAAAACATTGGTGAGATGATTCTCCATGGAAAATAAGCAAGTCCCACTCCTTGGGAAAATCAAAGATGCCCAATTTGCATTTGCATCGTTCCTTGACAAGAGGATCAAGATGATAGTTTTGGTAGCTGATGTCCCAGCCTCATATAGAATTCTACTTGAATGGAACTTTTGCAAGGATGTTAGAGGAGAATTGAGCATGAACTTGTCCTAGGAAAGAATCCCTATGAAAGGCATGATGCAGAGGTTGCTTCTTGAGGGAGAGGTAAAGTATGTGGTCACTCAAACATCAGCCCCTACGGCTCAAATTCTATTTGAGTCCTCTGGCAGGGATAATTATTTTTTGACCACAGAAGAGGTTCATGAAGGGCTTGTTAAAGCCCTTGAGAATGCGAACCAAAAATTTGGTTCAAATGAAATAATGATAAGTGGGCCTGATAGTGCCAATCAGTGGCGGGTGTCAAATGAAGATGATCAAATTAGGTGCTGGATGGAACTAGAAGAGCAATCAATTATGGTAGTTGACTATGCTACCGCACATCGTGATCATGGAAAAGAACTCTTCTCCAAGAAAACAAAGATTCATAGTTTTTAGATCAAAATACAAGTCTTGGTGTGGGGCAAGAGGAGAAAACAAAAGGGAAGGCACAGGAAATTAGTTTCCTGGTGGAGAGTTCCATTCACACATCATCAATTGTGGGGAGAAAATAGCCTCTTGCTAGTTTATCAGGATAGAACACCATTATCACTACCTCTTGGGGAGCAACGTCTGAAGTACTTCAATTCTTGAAGTATCGGATGAGTCCCCCTATACTTATGTATATTTGTATAGCCTTTTGCTTTGGTTTGTTCATTTCTTTTTCATTTTTGAAGCCTTTCTTTTTGGGTACCATGACTCCGTAGCCCAATGGCACACTTCAAGGCACTGGAGATTTTGGGTTCTACCCCCTTCAATCACTTTTTGCAATAGAAGGCAGTTCCCCAATAGGAGCTAGCTATTGTTTCCAAAATTAGCTTAGCTCATTTTTTGGAACAACCCCTATGAAACTTGTCCGTTTCATATTTTCTCTATAGGTTCATCTTTCGAGGCAAGTTTCTATTGATCTCGAGTTTTTGTCAACTGACTTCTTTGAAAATTTTGTGACCTTTCTTAGTTATGATTTTCTAGCAAACATGAAATTTATTGTATTTTTAATGTGATTAGAATGCCCAAATTTTTGATAAATTTCAAAGAGTTCACCATATTTTTTAGCAAATATGCACGGGTGGCAAATTTTGCTGCCACTAAATATTTTTCAACAAATATGCATGGGCAGCAAATTTTGCTGCCACTGCATATTTTTTAAAAAATATGCACGGGTGGCAAATTTTGTTGCCACTACATATTTTTTAGCAAATATGCAAGGGAGGCAAATTTTTTCGGTACTAAATATTTTCCCTTGGTTTTTGCTATCCTTGAAAAATTTTCATTTTCTCATTTTCCACGCCCACTCCCCTTTTCTTCCCCTTTCTGACCTATTCACATCTCATCCCTTTCAAGCACATTTATCTGATCGTGACCATCAAATGTGCAATTTTCCAGCTTGCTACTTTCTTTTCCTAATTACACAATCATGATTCATGCTGCAGTTTCTCTAAAGGATCCCCCTTCATTGGCATCCTTTCAATAGAAGTTCTTTCAGATCACTAAAGTTTCCCTGAAGAAGTTAAAGACAATGAAGTGCAAGCATCAAGTGTTTTTCCAATCACCTAAGTTGTTTCTAAATGTTGATCACATTAAGGATATAGAGATTGAGCATGTGGATATGGCTGAGTTCATAAAAAGAACCAAATCAGGCATCTATTGCCATGTATGATGCTCATCTGAAGAAGTCCAGTGGCAAGAGATGAACCTTTTTCCTTCTCTCTTCTCCCTCTCTTCTCATGTACTTTTGTCATGTAAAAATACATGCAATTTTGTAATGTGTAATTACATGTAAAAAAATTGGAAAAATATCTCAAAAAGTCAAAGATGACTCATCTTTGACTTAGATATTTCTATATTATAATCTTTTTAATTTTTGAAGGTTTCTCCCTATATATAGTGGAGACCTCTTTTGTAAATATATCATGGATAATTGAGAGCAAAAATTATACTAAAATTGAAACACTTTTTGAGACTTTGTGCTCAAATTGTAAATCACAGTTTGTTAAATGAATGAGAAGCAGGTTTATTTCAGACTTTGTATTGAAATTATCTTTGTTATTTAGGAAAAAGTTCTTATGTCCTCTTTCCTTATAATCTCTTGTTTATCTAATTTAATAAGCAAAGTGGGTGTGTTAATATTATCTGAGGGTGTTTCTAAAAGGTAGAAGAGAGACTTTGAGTTACTTTTATCTTTGTGATTCTGTTATATTTTGTAGTTTCAAGTGAAGACTTTGTGCTTCATTTCACTCTACAGTTACGCTTACTCCAGATCAACAGAGGAGACAATGGAAGACTTTGTGCTTACATGGATTTTTTGTGACTTTTGTTACTTACTTTAGGTGATTTTTTGCTCTACGCTTGATACCATTTCTAAAAGAAGAGGAATGTTCTTGGCCAACGACCAAGATTTCTCTCTTGTTCCTCATACATCACCTCTGAAAAAAGAGAGGTGGATGCTATCATACCACCCCATGTGTTATTTTTTGCTTAATTATATATATACATATAGCATATAAATATTCATAGGGAACCTCCCCTTGATGAGAGGAGAGATTTACCTCATCCAAATCTAGTAAACCCACACTTTTTGTGGCGTAAATCTCCCTATGTTGTGGTTGATATACCCATTTTGTCATCAATTAGTTGACGACAAAATATTCACCCAACATTTTTTGGTAACTCCACTGGGGACATAGTAATTTTGTTCAATTTAGAACCTCAAGTTTTAGATTGAAACATGACCTATATCTTACCCATAATCATTATAACCCTTATCCATTACATAGTCTGGTGACTCCGTTTCATGTCTTACCCACTATCATTATAGCCTTACCATCTTCCTCCATCTTCGTTATATTATCTTGTCTATAAAAATAGAGTCGTTGGGGAAGAGCGCACAGCTTGAAGTCCCAAACTTCAAACTAAAGTAGATCCTGCTCTTTTCTATTTTCATTTTGAAATCTAGCAACTCCACGCTACATAAGAAGCTAGAGATCTAAGGGTGTCTTTGACCCTATGTTTGAGTTGGCGTAATAGAGCAATTTTGATTTGTTTTCTCCACTGCCTTTCCTCCAATGATCTAGGAGTCTTTTTCCTGACCTGATTGGGTCACCAACACAAGGTAGAGCTTCTTTTCTTGCTGTTAATAGTTTTTTTCCTATAAGCACCCCATCAAGATCTGTTATCCCCACTTTCCATAATCCAATCATGGTAGCTCGGGGCCCCTGGGGTAACTCATTTGGACCATTCAACCTTACTCCACCTCTACATGAGCTTCCACGCAACTCAAGGAAAAACTTTCCTAAATTCCTTAGTGATCAAAAAGTTCACCTTGATGAACACATTGCTGCCTTCTCTATAGCATGTGGCATAATCAGTGTGGAATTTGAGGATGTAGCAGTGAGACTTTTTGTGGAAACCCTGCAAGGTACTATCACAGATTGGTTCTACCAATTGTAGGTCGGGTCAGTGACTGATTGGGACACTCTCAAAGCCAAATTCGAAGCTAGATTTAAACTTGTAGAAGATGCACATGCCTTGTTAGCACATCTAACATAGATGAAAAAAGAATCCCAAGAACCCATGAGGGATTTCATGGCCAAATTCAACAAGTTAAGGAACCAGATTCTAACTATCACTCAACACACACCAGAGAATCTCAAGTGCTTTTCTATCAACTCATAGCTTTCCAAAGTAATTTTTCTATTGAGGCGAGCTGGCCCTATAGATCTTGCATTGGCTCAAAATTTGGCTACTTAGATTGAGGATGATCTTATCCTGGTAGGTAAGATCAAAAAAGACCCTAGTAAAAATAGATTCTCTTCATCTACTAAAAGCTCTTTTATAGGCACTATAGATCATATGGTGCAAAATTTGACAAATGAACTACTAGCTCTCAGAAGACAAATGTCCCAAGTTATGTCTGCTTCTCCTAATCAAGATATGCCAAGGAGGACATTTCAGAATCAAGCCTACCAAGGTAATGCTGCTAGGAATCAAGGGTAGCCAAATCATCTTCCTCCCCCACAAAGAAACCTCACCCTTGAAGCCCCTCCAACCAACTCAGTGGTTGGATATCTGGAAATGGAACACACTTCCCCTTTCCAACTTGAGTTGGACCAATAAGATGATGTTAATCTCTTCAAAGAGCAAGAAGAAGAATTAGTTAGTGACTCTATCATTGGTTATCTGAATTATCAGGATAAACCCAAAAGTGATGGGAATGCATCTGAGGGATCATATGCCATTTTTACTCAGTCCCAAAATTAGTCAACTCAACAAGTTGATAAAGAGAAGATAGAGGAGCAACCTCAGCCAACAGTTTCAATTGCCAAGCGGGGAACCACTCTGCCCTTCCAACAAAAGGACTCAGTTACTATTGAAAAGGTACGTACCCCAATCATCTATGCACCCTCTAATTCAACTTCACAAACTAGCCATCCCCCTCCCAAAAACCTAAAGATTTAACTCCCATCCTCTGTGCCTAGTCTAATTCAGACATTTTACATAATTGAACATGTCAAAAAGATTAAAATTTAAATGTTTGAATTTGAATTTCTACAAGCCCATTCTGAACAGTTGGACAGGTTGGTAGAATGTGTGAAAGGTACAGCCATCCCTATAGGACAATAAATTATGAGGGTAACTCATGATCCCCCAAAGAGTGTATCTACCTAGAATAATATTGTCATGACTCCTCTAGTTGCTCCTAGAAAAATAAAACCTTTCTATGTTTCCCTGTTAATAAACGGTCACAAGCTGAGCAATTGCATCATCAATTCTGGTGCATCTGATAATGTCATGCCTGCTAATGTGGTAGAATCTCTTGGTCTCACATTGACTAAAACATTTGGGAGATGCTTCTCCATAGAAAATAAGCAAGTCCCACTCCTTGGAAAAATCAAAGATGCCTAATTTGCATTTACAACGTTCCTTGACAAGAGGATCAAGATGATAGTTCTGGTAGCTATCATCCCAGCCTCATATGGCATTCTACTTAGATGGAACTTTTGTAAGGATGTTAGAGGAGAATTGAGCATGGACTTGTCCTAGACAAGAATCCCTGTGAAAGGTGCGATGCAGAGGTTACTTCCTGAGGGAGAGGTAAAGTACGTGGTCACCCAAACGTCAGCCCTTACGACTCAAATTCTATTTGAGTCCTCTAGCAGGGGTAATTATTTTTTGACCACAGAAGAGGTTCATGAAGGGCCTGTTAAAGCCCTTGAGAATGCCAACCAAAAATTTGGTTCAAATGAAATAATGACAAGTGGGCCTAATAGTCCCAATCAGTGGTGGGTGTCAAATAAAAATGATCAAATCAGGTGTTGGATGGAACCAGAAGAGCAACCGATTATGGTAGCTGACCATGCTATTACACGTCATGATCAAGAAAAAGAACTCTTCTCCAAAAAAATAAGGATTCATGGTTTTTAAATCAAAAGACAAGTCTTGTTGTGGGGCAAGAGGAGAAAAAAAAAGAGAAGGCATAGGAAATTGGTTTCCTGGTGGAGAGTTCCATTCACACATCATCAATTATGGGGATAAAATGGCCTCTTGCTAGTTTATCAAGACAAAACGCCATTGTCACTACCTCTTGGGGAGCAGCATCTGAAATACTTCAATTCTTGAAGTATTGGATGAGTCCCCCTGTACTTATGTATATTTGTATAGCCTTTTGCTTTGTTTTGTTCATTTATTTTTCATTTTTGGAGCCTTTCTTTTTGGGTAGCATGACTCCATAGCCCAATGGCACACTTCAAGCCACTGGAGATTCTGGGTTCTACCCCCTTCAATCACTTTTTGCAATATAAGGTAGTTTCCCAACAGGAGCCAGCTGTTGTTTCCAAAATTAGCTTAGCTCATTTTTTGGAACAACCCCTATGAAACTTGTCCATTTCATGTTTTCTCTCTAGGTTCATCTTTTGAGGCAAGTTTCTCTTGATCTCGGGTTTTTATCAACTAACTTCTTTGAAAAGTTTGTGACCTTTCTTAGTTATAATTTTATAGCAAACGTGAAATTCATTATGTTTTTAATGTGATCAGAATGCCCAAATTTTTGATAAATTTCAAAGAGTTCACCATATTTTTTAGCAAATATGCACGGGTGGCAAATTTTTCTGCCACTGCATATTTTTTAGAAAATATGCACGGGTGGTAAATTTTGTCGCCACTACATATTTTTTAGCAAATATACACGAGCAAAAAATTTTGCCGCCATTGCATATTTTTTAGCAAATATGCATGGGCGGCAAATATGCATGAGCGGCAAATTTTGTCGCCACTACATATTTTTTAGAAAATATGCAAGGGCGGCAAATTTTGCCGCTACTACATATTTTCCCCTTGTTTTTGCTATCTTTGGAAAATTTTCATTTTCCCATTTTTTGTGCCCGCTCCCCTTTTCTTCCACTTTTCGACATGTTCACGTCTCATCCCTTTCAAGCACATTTCCCTAATCGTGACCATCAAATGTGTAGTTTTCCTAGCTTGGTACTTTTTTCCCCTAATTTCACAATTATTATTCATGATGTAGTTTCTCTAAGGGATCCCCCTTCATTAGCATCCTTTCAATAAAAGTTCTTCTAGATCACTGAAGTTTCCCTGAAGAAGTCAAAGACAATGAAGTACAAGCATCAAGGTGTTTTTTCAATCACCTCAGTTATTTCTAAATGTTGATCACATTAAGGATATAGAGATTGGGCATGTGGATATCGTTGAGTTCATAGAAAGAACCAAATTAGGCATCTATCACCATGTACAATGCTCATCTGAAGAAGTTTGGTGGCAAGAGTTGAACCTTTTTCTTTCTCTCTTCTCCCTCTCTTCTCATGCAGTTTTGTCATGTAAAAGTACCTGCAATTTTGTAATGTGTAATTACATGTAAAAAATTTGGAAAAATATCTCAAAAATTCAAAGATGACTCATCTTTGACTTAGATATTTTTATATTATAATCTTTTTAATTTTTTAAGGTTTCTCCCTATATATACTGGAGACCTCTTTTGTAAATATATCTTGGATAATTGAGAGCAAAAACTCTGCCAAAATTGAAACATTTTTTGAGACTTTATGCTCAACCTGTAAATCATATTTTGTTAAATGAATGAGAAGCAGGTTTATTTCAGACTTTGTGTTGAAATTATCTGTGTTATTTAGGAAATAATTCTTATGTCCTCTTTCTTGATAATCTCTTGTTTATCTGATTTAATAAGCAAAGTGGGTGTGTTAATATTATCTGAGTGTGTTTCTAAAAGGTAGAAGAGAGACTTTGAGCTAATTTTATCTTTGTGATTTTGTTATCTTTTATAGTTTTAGGCAAAGATTTTGTGCTTCATTTAACTCTACGGTTACACTTGTTCCAGATCAGCAGAGGAGACAATGAAAGACTTTGTGCTTACGTGGGTTTTATCTGACTTTTGTTACTTACTTCAGGTGATTTTCTGCTCTACATTGGATACCGTTCCTGATAGAAGAAGAATTTTATTAGCCAATGACTAGGATTTATCTCTCTTGTTCCTAATACATCACCTCTAAAAAAAGAGAGGTGGATGTTGTCATACCACCCCATGTGTTATTTTCTACTTAATTATATATATACATATAGCATATAAATATTCATAAGGAACCTCTCCTTGATGAGAGGAGAGATTTACCTCATCTAGATCTGGTAAACCCACACTTTTTGTGTGTAAATCTCCCTATGCTGTGGTTGATATACCTATTTTGTCATTAGTTAGTTGACAAAATATTCACCCAACATCAGTGATTATATTTAGAATCAAAAAGAGGGACATGATATAAATAGGTATACTTTTAAGGTAATTCTTTAAAATTTGAACTTTTCTAGCTTGTGTAAAAAGATTCCCTTTCGATCTTACCAACCTTTTATAAATCCTTTCAATGAGGGGATTCCAAAATTCAAATTTCATCGAGCCATCAAATAGAGGAATGCCAAGGTAAGCTGATGGAACTTTTTTTATGATACAACCTAAGATCTTGGTGATTTTAATTTGAAGAGTCAATAAAGTGTTGATGAAAAATAGGGAACTCTTACTGAGATTCACATTCTATCAAGATACCTCTTCAAAACCTCAAGAATATTCTTAAAGCATCTAGTTTCTAAAATGAAAGCCTCCCCTATCATAATCATATCATCAACAACTTACTAATGAGTGATAGGACTAGTGTTAGGGGCACAAATGATTCCCTTAATTATATTAGATGTCTTGAATTTAGAAATAAGGTGACTTAAATCTTCCACCAACATAACGAAAAGGTAAGGGGATAGTGGGTCCCCTTGTCTTAAGCCTCTTTCAACCAAAAATAAACCCTTAGGCACCCCATTGATTAAGACCAAAAATAGTGGATTACAGATACAAGTGGTAATTAATTTTCTCACTTAGAGATTGAAGCAAATTTTGTCCATGATTTTTTCAAGGAAAAGCCAAGAAACCCAGTCATAGTCTTTGTTCATATCTAGCTTTAGGAACATGCCTTATCGGTCCAAATGGGAAACTGAGAGAAAGGTTTATTATACAGTAATTATCCTATCAAAAATCTATCTACCAAACATAAAGGCACCTTGTTAGTCAGCTATTATTCTGTCGAGTTGGAGTTGAATTTTAAGGGAAAGGCCTTTAGTATAGATTTTTTTTAAAGTGGAGCATAAGATAATAGGTCTAAAGTTTGATGCCTTGGATGCACCCTATTTCTTAGGAATGAGGACTAAAAAGGTGTTGTTAAAATCTTGGAGCAAGGTTCCCACATTGAAGAATTTAGCTATTGCCAAGCAGACCTTATGACTGATAATTTCCCAAAAGACTTGGAAAAAGAAAGGAGGGAAGCCATTGGGCCCAGGGCTTTATGCCCTTCTAAAGATAAAACAATTTCCCTAATGTCTTCTTATGAAGGGGGTTTAAGGATAGAATCATTATCTTCCTGCATAATAACCCTATTAAAGAGGTTGAAAATTTGATCCTCAATGCCAATGTCCAAAGAAGGGGAGTGGGTAAGTAGGGATTTAAATTAATTTACCATGTGGTGAACAATGTCTTATTCCTTTCTGAACCAAGTTCCATCCTCTCCTTAGATCTTTGTTATAAAAATTATTTTAAAACAATAATGATGTTACTAATTTTTTTGATAACATTAATAAGAACATTTTTTAGAGTTTTTAACAATGAAAAAATTACTTCATTGATTCATTAATAGTTCATAACTATTGAGAAATGGAAGTACAATATGACATCGAGGAATAAAAGGGCATGTGTAATGGAGATAAAAAAAAAACCATGTTATATTGAGGGTGAGAATATTTAGCAAAAAAGAGGCATAGAAAATGTAGATAAATTATATATATGTTGCCTCCTACATCCTTCCCTTTTCCTATGGACCAAATTTGATAATAAACCTTTCTTATCAATTATTTTTTGTTGTATTTATTTACTCAATATTATCATATGAACTATGATATAATTCATAATAAAATATAGAATTATTAAAGATGAATCATCTTTATAATTATTTTGATTATTTATAATTTATAATTATGTTTTAAAAAAAATTACCAAGAATCTAACACAATCTACCAAAAAATGATTTTATTTTATAACTATAAAATTCAAATACAATCACATGGCCATATATTTTAGTCCATGTTTCCTCGCTTAATCCATTTCTATAATTTAAAATATAGGAAGTGATATAAAGATATTTTGGATGTCCTATGAAAAGCATATTTTTTGAGATGGATATGTATTGACTACCACTTTGACTTCCTTTGGTTATCTGATTTTTATTACAATCAAATAATGAATTTTGTAAATACCAAATTTGTTAAGAGGAAAATGTAAAATTTATAAATTATTTTATCCTTAAATAAAATTTTACAAAATAGATATGTGAAGATAAATTTAGATACATGGGTATATTGATTTATACTTTTTATATATGACATTCCACAATAGAATTGTTGATGTTTAGGAAAATTATGGTTTATGGACACTGAACAATAAATATATATTTTAAGGAAAATTGAACAATCTTATTCTTAACTCTTCAACATGCTTACATTATGCAATTAGATGCACTTATGTGTTTTAATTCAATTTAATATATTTTATAAAAATAATTATTAAAAGTTTAAAATAATATAAATAAATAGACAAATTTTACATTAGAAATAATGGATATGTAAGTATTCAAGGAAATTTCAAGGGAAAATTGAAGTTGTAACCTAAAAAAAATTAAATTTTTTGATAATTCAAATTTTATTTTTTATAGAAAATAATGATAAAAGTATATTATCATTATTAAAATGTAATTTATTTATAAATAAATAAATAATCTTTATATATTATTATTGTAGGAATGCCATTTTAAATTATAGATGTTCATTATAACTGAAAATAGAATTATTTAAATAGTATAATAATGCTCTATGAATTTAATTTAATTTTATATGAATTAAAAAAATACCAAATAAAATGGGTTTCAAATATCTAACCATTAAAAATATTATGAAAACCTAAAAATTTATTAAATATGTTAAAAAGTGTTATAAAAATATTAAACGGATTTTGAATTCTAAATGAAATCAATCATGTAATGCATCCATTTTTTTACTATATATCGATGATTGCATGGTACATTGTATTTTTTGAGTTCATCATATTGAATTTCATTATTTTAGGATATGCACATAATAATTTCATTAAAGAAGCATTGAAGAGATTAAATCAAATGATACTTGTATGTTTAAATACAAACTACACAACCTTTCCAAAATCCCCTTAGCATGTATGAAATAAAAATTTGGAAAAAATTATAGTCGCACATCAAATAATAAAATGAAACCAAATATTTTTTAGATGTTGCAATTATGAATAAATTATTAGATATGTTTATAAATAACTCATGTACTTGTATGATTTCACATTTTTCATACATGTTTAGTAGTGAATTTGAAACTAAAACATCTAAAAAAAATCTTTGATTTCAATTATTTTTTGATGGATATCCATATTTTATTCCAAAAATTTGATGTCTATAAAACTATATCTAGGTTTCTTATTTATAACACTAAATACTCTTTTTTAATAGATTATATTCTATATAAGGTAAAAATTAAGGTAAATCATAATTCTATAAAAGATTGTTGTTGTTACTGTTATTATTTTTATTGTTGTTGTTATCTCTAAGGCTTCCCTCCATATACTTTGATGTTTCAACAATTAAAACATCAAAATTTTATCCAAAAAATCTAATTTTTTTTATAAAATACTAATTTATAATAATTAAACTATTTAAAAAAAAAATCTTTTTATATCATGTTCATAATCATTTTTTTTTCATTTTTTTTTGACTTTTTCTTTTGGCCTTTATTTTCATGCTATTATTTTTATCCATTTTCATGTCATTTCTTTTTTAAACCACCTTACCTTTTATTTAAAATTTTAACCAATGTTTTTGAAATACTATATCATATCAAGTTATTAAGTATAATCAGAATGAGCATAATAAATTTAGTCTATTATTTATAATTGAAATAAACTTTCCATAATAAAATAATAATGATTTAAAACATCTACCATACAAATATCATAATAATAATAAATTATGATATAATTATATATAAACTCTATTTTAAATATAAAATCAAATAAAGATGAATTTATATTTTAATTATAATATTTTTTGATAATTTATTTTATTGAACATAAAACCTCTAATAAAAAAGAGTATTATTAATTTTATTTATAAATAATTTATAATATAAATATATCATTATAAGTAAATACAAAATAATAATTAATTAAAGTTTTTAACATATTATAAATATATCTATAAAGTGTACGAGAAAAATATGAAATATATTTCAATATAGTGCATTAACATGACTCGATTTAATGTTGTTATGGATAGTAACGTTAAATATCCATACCATGAATCAATATGGAATTAAACTTAATAATTTAATGTGTTTACTTTTCATTCACATTACTCCTATCATAATTTTACCAAGTTTTTTTCAAAATTAAGGTATTTACAACATTAATTCAATTATTAATAATTTAATTAGAAAGATTGAACACCATATCACCCTTAAAATTTATTTTACCAAAATGTGATCAAAATCATTACTCAATTTTATTTGCATCAATTTAAATGTAACATGTCAAGTATGGATTCAACATACATGGAAGGGGGATCACATTTTAATAGAATTCTTAAAACTTAAATTTAGTTCAATTTAATTGGTAAGGGTAACATGCTATCTGTATTTTCTAAGTACATAGATTAATACTTTAAAAAAAATACATGCATACTAGTCGGTCTTAATGGATCTTTTATTAAACTAATTATGTTTTAATTTGATGATTATTCTAATAAAATTTTAAATATTATATATTAACTTATTGCTAATAATGAAAATTTATTGGATAAGAGTGAAATATCACAAAAGGGCTGATAAAAAATATGAATATCAAGTAGAGCATAATTTTGTTTTATTTTAAATTTTAAAGTGCATAAGTTTTATGACTAAAGTAAGTTTTTATTCATGAATTATTTCATAATTTTAAAGATAAAATATATCTTATAATAAATAATAAATGATAAAATATACCATCAATAGAAACATGATGAGAAATGGGGTTGGGGAGGTTGTGCATCTGAAAACAAAATTTTATATATTTTTAAATATAAAATCATCAAAATTAAACTATACATATGATTAAATCATTGTATTTTAATTAAATTAAATAAAAAAACATTTTTATTAAACTTTTATTATTTTTTAGCATTGAGTCGAGGTGAGAAGATCAACAACTTCATTAATTAAGAAGTTTTTGTAGTTGAAATTTAGATGGGAAAAATAATTTTAACTATATTTGGATTAATAACCTAGTGTTAAATAATTTATAGTTATATCCCTATTGTGTAGGTGAAAAACACAAATTTTTGAAACAAAACCCATATGATCTGTGTATAAAAATGTTGGTTTATAAATCCTATTTACTTTATGTATTGATTTACATTAACAAAATCCTTCTTAAATTGTGATCACCATAACTCAATTAATATTTATTTATTATGAATTAATAAAAATTTATAAAAAATAAATACAAGATATACTAACTTTAAACATTATTTGTTTTCTTGATATTACAACTATCATTAAAACAATTACAATCTCTTCCGTAAAAATGTGCCTAGTGTATTGTAATTTATGCATGTATTAACAAAAAACATGGAGTTACAATGTTTCTTGCTAAAAAAGATGCAATAGCATAGTATTATTGAAAATAGTGGTGATTTATTTTAATATTCTATTTGATTTATTATTAAGAGGGTAGAAAAACTCAAATACACTAAAACTCTTCTTGAAAGACCCCAACATTAAAAGCACAAAGTCACACACAGTTAAAAATGTATCCCAAAATGTCCTCACAAACATGCTTGACATGAAAACTAACTAGGATATCCTTATTAAATCCCTACTATCACGTCCCATCTAGGTATCAACATTGTGTAATCGATTTGATGAAGTATAATTACATATTTATTTAGATTGGGTCAGAACTAGACCCATCATTTGAATTAGAATCTAATGGTTTGCATAATTATATTTATGTGTTTATATATACATCTATACATGTGTGTGTGTGTGTGTGTGTGTGTGTGTGTGTGTGTGTGTGTGTGTGTGTGTGTGTGTGTGTGTGTGTGTGTGTGTGTGTGTGTGTGTGTGTGTGTGTGTGTGTGAGTGAGTGATAGCTTAGTATTATTGAAAATAGTGGTGAATTATTTCTATATTCTATTTGATTTATGACTAAGAGAGTAACAAAAATTAAATACACTAAAACTCTTCTCAAAAGACCCCAACATTAAAAGTACAAAGTCACACATAATTAAAATAATGTATCCCAAAATGTCCTCACAAACATGCTTGACATGAAAACTAACCAGGATATCTTTATTAAACCCTACTATCATGTCTCATCTAGTTAACACCATTGTGTAACCAATTTGATGAGGTACAATTGTCTATTTATCTGGATCAGGCAGGATTAAACCCATCATTTTAATTAAAATTAGATGATTTGCATACTTATATTTATATGTTTATATATACATTTATACATGTGTGTGTGTGTGTGTGTGTGTGTGTGTGTGTGTGTGTGTGTGTGTGTGTGTGTGTGTGTGTGTGTGTGTGTGTGTGTGTGTGTGTGTGTGTGTGTGTGTGTGTATTTAATACTAAGATGATCTAATTATATTTTGTATATGCACACACACACACATATGAACATCTATATTTTTTTCTTAAGGATCCTTTTTTTTTTCTTGTCCCAAAAGAATGTGAGTTTATGCCTATGTTAGCATTTTAATATACAATTAATTCAAGATAATTGTATTTTGTTTAAAATCTCATGCATTGGCATGAACACATATAAAATAAGAATTTTAGTTAATAAATTTATATATTATTTTGAGTCCCATTTTAAGAAATGGGTTTTAAGTGACTTTCTTTAGTCATGTGGGCATGACACCTTGGCAATTAAAACGTCACGTAACCTCCTTAATATGGGGATTTGGAAATAAAAGACTTTATTTTAAAATTGTTTGGTATTGTCTTTTGCATAATTTTTCATTGAATTATGGAATATTGATCCAAAAATTAGAATTTTTGGTTGATAAATATTTCAAAAAAACATAGAAATAACATAGTAAAAATGAATTCTCTGAGAAGAGATGTATTATTACTCAAGATCGCAATACAACTATATGCTTATCTCTGGGAAGAGATGTCTGATTTTCCATTTTGGGTTACATATTCATTTATACCTATTTTGAAAGTATGGGGAGGATGTGGAAGGTCACCAATCTTGAGGAAGATTAAGTGGTTTGACTTCCACACTTTAAAACAATACAAAATTCAAGGAATTATTACTAGAAACTTACTATTTTTAGACTGCAATACTAAAATTGAAATTTGGGGCACTTCCATTAGGTTTTAGGGGGTTAATATTCATCAATCTAAGATACATTCCATCTCATGATGTTATCCTAATTCTTATCTTTCTAATGGTTCAAACGGTGAGTCAATTGTAGCTATGGTGCAGAAGTTATGGCTCTTCAAAGTTCTATCATCATTGGGGTGGAACTGTCACTTGAATTGTCACCTAAATTTCTACCCAGATCATTCCTCCCTCCTTGAAAAGCAATGGTCCCCATTGCATCAATGTTCCTCATTAAGTGTGATATTTGTGTCTTGATTTTATTCTCTATGAGCCACTCACCTTGGTGGCTAAGCTGGCCCCTTTTGACCACTCGATAAAGTGGAATAGAGCGTCCTCTTGTTGTCTTTATCCAGGTGTCCACAATCTAATCCTCCTCCACTGGAGAAAAAGTTTTTGGATCAAGCTCATCAATTTCAAGTTGTTTTGATATTACTGAAGTGTCTAATAGAGGTGGATGATATGGTTTGAGGAGCTCCACATTAAATATTGGATGTAGACCAAGGTAGGATAGTAGGTTAAACTCTAAAGCATTTTCACCAAATTTTTTGGTGATGGTGTAGGGACCATATCACAAAGGCCAAATTTATCTATGTGGGCCTACAAGTCATTCCTTTTAAATTTGTAACCAAACCTTATCACGCATCGCAAAATGGTGTATAATCCTATGTTTGTCATGGAATTGCTTATACTTCTGATTCATCTTCTCTAGGATGTCATGAACTTGTTGCTAGATGTGTTACATTTGTTCAATGAACTTTGTTACTTTTGCTATGTCAGATCTTCCATGATTTGTGCATTCCATGGTGGAGAATGGAATAACTATATCAATTGGTGCCATGGGTTTGAACCTAAATCATACTTGGAATGGATTGTGCTTGGTCAAGATGTGCAGGGCCTAATTATATCCATGTTGTATGAAAATAATCCCCTCATCCCATGTTCATGAATGTTTGGAGTGATACATATGAATCATGTGACAAATCAAGTAGTTCACCACCTTTTTCTGACCATTATTGTATGGATGGAAGGCTATGGACTTCATCAGCTTGGTATCCATCATCTTCCATAGAGTGGACCAAAATATTCTTAGGAACTTGCTATCTCGATCTGATACAATGGACTTGGGGAGACTAAAATGGACCCATACATGACTAAAATATAGTTGAGCAGTTTCTTCAGTAGATATATTTTTCTTACAAGCAATCATGACAGCCATTTTTGAAAAATGATAAATTACCATAAAAATATAGTCCTTACCATGTTTTGAAGTGGGCAAACCTAAGAGAAAATCCATTGAGATAGATTCCCAAGGCCTGGTTGGTTCTGGTAATGGCATGCACAATCCTTGCTTCTTATTTGTTGGCTTGACTATTACACATGGGGTGCAAGACTTGAGATATCTTTCCACATCCTTTCACATATGGGGCTAGTATAAGTGTTTTTGAAGAACTACCAATGTCTTCTCTATACCAAAGTGTCCAGCTAACTTATTGAAATGTGCTTACCATATCATCTTCTATTGCTCTATAGCTAGAACACAGATGTGCCCCATATGATACAGTACATTATCTTGAAAATATAAATTAAAAACATGTTTACCTTTTTGAATCACCTAATATGTATCAACAAAGGTAGGATCTACTTCATACAGATCACCCCAAGTGGCAGTCTCATGTCCACACAAGTTAAGAACTATTGTGAGTGCAGTAATTGGTAGATGGCTTAGATAATTTGTAGCTATATTTGAGCTCCCATTTTTGTGTTTGATTATTAGATGGAATTTTTGAAGATATGTGGCCCACTTTTAGTGCCTCTCATTTCATAGTTTGCTCTATGTTTGGATGAATTCCAATGGTCTATGATCAGTGTGGATGACCGTCTCTTTTCCCAAGATGTAGTGTTTCCATTGTTTTCAAGATTGAACAATGGCATAGAGCTCCTTATCATATGTTAGATATTTCCTGACTATATCAACCAAATTTTCACTGTGATATGAAAAAATATGGCCATGTTGCATGATGACAGCTCCCATGGCATATTCAGATGCATCTATCATCAACTCAAAAGGTTGATACAAATCTAGCAAGGCAAGAACAAGGGTTGAGTAAAGTCTATTCTTCAAATTCTCAAATTCCCTTTGTTGTATTTCACCCCATTGAAATGTAGCTTTAGCTCCTCCTTTAGTCACTCGGGTTAGTGACCAAGCAACATGTGAAAATCCAAGAACAAACCTATGATATAAATTTTTAAGACCTAAGAAGCTATGAAGTTCTATGAGGGTCCTTGGTGTGGGCCATTCTCGAATAACCCAAATCTTTTTTGGATCAACATAGACCCCTTACTCATTCATAATGTACCTAAGGTACTGAATTATTGTCATCTTGAATGTGCATTTGTTGAGATTTACATACAACTTGTGCTCCCAAAGAGTCTAAAGCACCTTACGAACATGTTGCAAATGTTCCTCCCATGTTTTATTTTAGATAGTATGTCATCCAGGTAGACAACCACAAATGAGTTGGTGAAGGGTCATAATATGTCATCCATCATCCTCATGAACATTGCAGGTGCGTTAGTTAAGCCAAAAGGCATAACCAACCATTTAAAGAGCCTCTCTTTAGATTTGAATGTAGTCTTCTAGAAATCAGTGGGATCGATGGGAATTTAGTGACAGTCAAATTTGAGATCAATTTTGGTGAAGAACTTTGCACCATGGAGTTGGTCCAGTAGGTCATCAATCTTAGGGAGAGGGTAGCGATTATTCATAGTGATTTTATTCAGGGATTGGTATTCAATGAGAAGCATCCATATTCCATCTTTCTTTGGTGCCAACATAATTGGGCTACCATAGGGTGAAGAGCTTGGCCTGATGTGACCCTTTTGGATCAATTCTTGAATCTATCATTTTATCTCATCATTCTCCAAAACTGATCTATGATACATAAGACTATTAGACAAAGGTAATCATCGGATCAAATTGATAGAATGTTTTACCTGGCAATGTAGTGGAACTCCTGTGGGTGACTTGAATAAGTCATCATATTCTCCTATGATTCATCCTATCTACTTTTGTTATTGTGTTGATTATGTAGTCAAGACTGTAACATCAGCCTTCTTGGGTTTCTATGGTTTGACCACCATGAGAAGAAATTACTTTGTCTTCTCCACCAATCTCTTACATTGCTTATCAATGATCAGGGAGGTAGATGTGGGAGGTGGTACCTCTAATACCCTATAGTGTCATGTTTCAAGAGTGAGGGTGATTCTTTGGGTTCATGATTCATAGATTCCATGTCGTTCATACATGAATGACTGACCAAGTAGTACATCACAAACATCTAGATTGACCACATCACACAAGACTTCATCTTGGAAAGGTTTTATTGCATATGAAAGAAGACACTGATGGGTGACATGAATGTCTCTTCCTGGTTCAACCATCCAATACTATATGGCTTTGGATGAGGCTTCATGGATGGATTCAAACTTTTCACAACTTTAAAAGAGATTAAATTCTTTTGACTCCCACTATCAATAATTAAATGCAAAGGCTTACCATTTACCCATAATTTAGAGTGAAATAATCTTTCCTTGTCATTTGGCCTATCCTCATGGGTCTATGATGAAGCAATGATGGTGTGAGGCTTAGTGTCTACAATTTATTCTTCATCCTCTTCAACTATGGGTTGTGTATGATACAAAGTAGTAGATGTCATGTACTATGACTCAAGAAGCAGTGACTTGATGGCTCAACATTCTTCTTCGGAGTGAGTTCTAGTTTTATGGTAATCACACCATTTTCTAGCCTTCCCCTTCTAGGGTTTCTTATCTTGAAACTCCTTTTGCTTCCAATTTTGGCCTCATATTTGACCTTCCTTATCACTTTTCCATTTTGAGGGCTGACTCTTCATATTCTTTCTACCATTCTTTTGCTCAATCTTCACTATGAATTTGTATGCCTCACTGAGGGTTTCCAAATTGAAGAGTTCCATTTCCCCCCACATGTACCATTGTATTCCACCATAATATTTGAGAGTCTTATGTTTCTCACTTTCTTGGATGCCCAATATTGTAGATAAAGAATGAAAAATAACTGTGTAATCTTGAACAGATTGGTCCTTACCTTGGCAAAGTTGTTGCCACTATATGTACAGATCATCATATGCTCCAATGGGATAGTATTCTTCTTTCATTGCTTCCAAAAAATCATCCCAGGTAGGTTCCACGTCAAGGCCAATTTCATCTGTACTAAACCTCTTTTTATACACTTCTCACTAGTTTTTCATGGGCAATGATGCTTTCAAAAGAGCAAAAGTGATATTTTCTCCATCAGTAAATTTGTTTATAGAGAAGTAGGAAGACAATTGATCTAACCAATTTTTTACTACATCAGCATTTATTTTGCCTTCAAATTTAGGAATATCAAAATTCACCTAAAACATGATGGGTGTTGGGGCACTAAAAGGATGTTCCATGGATGAGGAGCCAGGAAGTGTAGCTGAGGAGCCATAATTTCCCATTAGGAGTTGTTGAAGAATTTGGGCAAATTATTTTATCATCTATGCTTATTTCTATTGGAGGGATTTATTCATCATTTCCTCTAAATGATTGGATGTCTCAGTGTCATCTGCCATTTGAAGTCATTTAGAGTAAAAAGGTGGATAGTTTGGAAGCTCTAATATTTTCCACCCAAGCTGTTTGTAGCCTGACCTAGTCCTTGGGATCATACACTCTCAACACAAACTGCTCTGATACCAATAATCCAAAGCTCAAAAGTTTTTATTGATAAATATTTCAAAAAGACACAAAAAAAAACATAGTAATAATGAGATCTCTGAGAAGAGATGTATTATTACTCAAGATCACAATACAACTACATGTTTATCTCTAGGAAGAGATGTCTGATTTTCCATTTCGGGTTACATCTTCATTTATACCTATTTTCAAAGTAGGGGGAGGATGTGGAAGGTAACCAATCTCAAGGGAGATTAAGTGTTTTGACTTCCATGCTTTAAAACAATACAAAATTTGAGGAATTATTATTTTTAGAAACTTACTATTTTTAGACTACACTACTAAAATTGAAATTTAGGGAACTTGTATGGGGTTTTATGGGGTCAAACTTCATTTATCAGATCTCCATGACATCTCATGGTGTTTTCCTCATTCTTAGCTTCCAAAAGTTCAAACAACGAGTCAATTGGAGCTATGGTGCAAAAATTATGGCTCTTGGAAGTTCCATCATCAATTGGGGTGAAACTGTCACCTAAATTATCACCTAAATTACTGCTCAGATCATTCCTCCCTCCTTAAAAATCAATGGTCCCCATTTCATAAATTTTCCTCATCAGGTGTGGCAATTGTATCTTGATTTGATTCTCTATGATCCACTCACTTTGGTGGCTAAGTTGGCCCCTTTTGACCACTCGATAAAGTGGAATAGAGCGTCCTCTTATTGTCTTCATCCAGGTGTCCACAATCTGATCCTCCTCCACTAGAGAAAAACTTTATGGATCAAGATCATCAATTTAAAGTTGTTTTTCTATGACTAAAGTGTCTAATAGAGGTGGATGATATGGTTTGAGGAGCTCCACATTGAATATTGGATGCAAACCAAGGTAAGCTGGTAGGTTTAACTCAAATGCATTTTCTCCAACTTTTCTAGTGATGGTGTAGGGAACATATAATAGAGTTTAAATTTTTATGTGTGGGCTTGCAAGTTATTCCTTCTAAATATACAACCAAACCTTATCACCCACAACAAAATGGTGTGAAATCCTATGTTTGTCATGGTGTTACTTATACTTCTAATTCATCTTCTCCAAGATGTCATGAACTTGTTGCTAGATGTGTTACATTTGTTCAATGAACTTTGCTACTTTTGCTACCTCAGCTCTTCCATGAGGTGTGTATTCAATGGTAGAAAATGTCATAGCTATATCAATTGGTGCCATGGGTTGGAACCCCAAGCATACTTGGAATGGACTATGCTTGATCGAGTTGTGCAGGGCCCAATTGTATCCATGTTGTATGAAAAGAAGCCCCTCAACTCATGTTCATGGATATTTAGAGTGATACATCTAAATCATGTGCACAATCAAGTGGTTCACCACCTCTATCTGACCATTAGTCTATAGATGGAAGGCTATGGATGTCATCAACTTGGCATCATCATCTTCCATAGAGTGGACTAGAAGATGCTCAGGAACTTGCTATCTTGATATGAGTCGATGGACTTGGGGAAAGCAAAATGGAACCATACATGACTAAAATATAGTTGAGCAGTTTATTCAATAGATATATTTTTCTTACAAGTAATCATGATAGCCATTTTTGAGAAATGATCAACTACAAAAAAAATATAGTCCTTACCATGTTTTAAAGTAGGAAAACCTTAGAGAAAATCCATTGAGATAGATTCCCAAGCCCTGGTCAGTTCTAGAAATGGCATGTATAATATTTGATTCTTATTTGTTGGCTAGTCTATCACACATTGGGTGCAATATTTGAGATATATTTACACATTCTTTTGCATATGGGGCTGGTAGAAGTGTTTTTGAAGAATTGATAATGTCTTCTCTATACCAAAGTGTCTAGTTGTCCTACTAAAATGTGCTTCCCATATCATCTTCTATTGCTCTGCTGCTTGAACATAGATGTGCCACATATGATAGAGGAAATTATCTTACAAATACAAATAAAAAACATGTTTAAATATTTGAATCACCTAATATATATCAGCAAAGGTAGGATTTGCTTCATACATAGCACCCTAAGTGGTAGTCTCATGTCCGCACAAGTCAATAACTATTGTGAATGCAGTAATTGGTGGATGGCTTAGACAATATATAGCTAAATTTGAGCTCCCCTTTTTGTGTTTGATTATTAGATGGAATTATTGAATATAAGTGGCCCACTTTTGGTGCCTCTCATTTCATAATTTGCTCTGTGTCTAGATGAATTCCAATGGTCTACGATCAGTGTGGATGACTGTCTCTTTTCCCAAGATGTAGTACTTCCATTATTTGTAGGCTTTCATAATGGCATAGACCTCCTTATCACATGTTTGATATTTCCTAATTGTATCAGTGAAAGTTTCACTGTGATATGCAATAGGATGGCCATGTTGCATGATGATAGCTCCCATAGCATATTCAGATGCATCTGTCATCAACTTAAAATGTTGATGGAAATTTGGCAAGGCAAGAACAAGGGTTGAACAAAGTCTGTTCTTCAAATTCTTGAATTCCCTTTGTTTTATTTCATCTCACTAAAATGTAGCTTTAGCTCCTCCTTTAGTCACTTGGGTTAGTGACCAAGAAACATGTGAAAATCCAAGAACAAACCTGCGATAGAAATTTGCAAGACCCAAGAAGCTATGAAGTTCTATGAGGGTCTTTGGTGTGGGTCATTCTCAAATAACCTAAATCTTTTCTAGATCAATATGGACCCCTTACTCATTCATAATGTACCTAAGGTACTGAATTGTTGTCATCTCAAATGTGTATTTGTCAAGATTTACGTATAACTTGTCCTACCAAAGAGTTTGAAGCACCTTACAAACATGTTGAAAATGTTCCTCCCATGTTCTACTATAGATGAGTATGTCATCTAGGTAGACAACCACAAATGAGTTGGTGAAGGTTTGTAGGATGTCATCCATCATCCTCATGAAGGTTGCAGGTACATTAGTTAAACCAAAAGGCATAACCAACAATTTAAAGATCCCCTCCTTAGATTTGAATGTATTCTTCCAAAAATCATTGGGATCAATGGGAATTTGGTGATAATTAGATTTTAGATCAATTTTGATGAATAACTTCACACCACAGAGTTAGTCTAGTAGGTCATCAATCCTAGGGAGAGGGTAGTGATTCTTCAAAGTGATTTTATTCATAGCTTGGTAGTCAATGCAAAGCCTCCATGTTCCATCTTTCTTTGGTGCCAAGATAATTGGGCTGCCATAGGGTGAAGAGCTTGGCCTGATGTGACCCTTTTGGATCAATTCTTGAATCTATCTTTTTATCTCATCATTCTCCAAAATTGATCTATGATATTTAGGACTATTAGGAAAAGGTGATCTTGGGATCAAATCGATAGAATGTTTTACTTGGTAATGTAGTGGAACTCCTGTGCATGACATAAATAAATCATCATATTCTCATGTGATTCATCCTATCTAATTTTGTTATTGTGTTTATTGTGTAGTCAGGACTGTAACATCAACCTTCTTGGGTTTTTATGGTTTGACCACCATGAGAACAAATTGCTTTGTCTTCTCCACCAATCTCTTACATTTCTTAGCACTGATTAGGGAGATAGATGTAGGAGGTGGTACCTCTGGTACCCTATAGTGCCATGTTCCAAGAGTGAGGGTGATTATTCAAGTTCATGATTCATAGATGCCATGTCATTCGTACATGAATGGCTGACCAAGGAGTACATCACAAACATCTAAATTCACCACATCACACAAGACTTCATCTTGGAAAGGTTTTATTGCATATGAAAGAAGACATTGACAGGTGACATAGAGGTCTCTCCCTAGGCTCAACCATCTAATACTGTATGGCTTTAGATGAGGCTTCATGGATAGATTCAAACTTTTCACAACTTTATTAGAGATTAAATTCTTTTGACTCCCACTATCAAGAATGAAATGCAAAGGCTTACCTTTTACCCATAATTTGGAGTGAAATAATTTTTCCTTGTCATCAAGCCTTTCCTCACCTATCTATGATGAAGTGATGATGGTGTCAGGCTCAACATCTACAATTTCTTCTTCATCCTCTTCAACTGTGGGTTGTGTATGAGATAAAGTAGTAGATGTTAGGTATTGTGACTTAGAAAGCAGTGACTTGATCAATCGACATTATTCTTTAGAGTGAGTTCTAGTTTTATGGTAATTAGACCATTTTCTAGCCTTCCCCTTCTAGGGTTTCTTATCTTAAAACTCCTTTTTCTTCCAATTTTGGCCTCATGTTTGACCTTCCTTGTCACTTTTCCATTTTGAGGGTTGACTCTTTGTATTCTTTCTGCCATGCTTCTAATTAATCTTCACTATGAATTTGTATGCCTCATTGAGGGTTTCCAAATTGAAGAGTTCCATTTCCCCCCACAGGTACCATTTTAGTCCACCACAATATTTGAGAGTCCTATGTTTCTCACTTTCTTGGATGCCCAATCTTGCAGACAAATAATGAAAAACATCTATGTAATCTTAAACAAATTGGTCCTTACCTTGGTGAAGTTGTTGCCACTGTATGTACAGATCATCATATGCTCCAATGGAATACTATTCTTCTTTCACCACTTCCACAAAATCATCCCAAGTAGCTTCCACCTCAAGGCCAATGTCATCTATACTGAACCTCTTTTTGTACACTTCCCACTAGTTTTTCATGGGCAATGATGCTTTCAAAATAGCAAAAGTGATGTTTTCTCCATCGGTGAATTTGTTTACAAAGAAGTAGGAAGAAAATTGATCTAACAAAATTTATACTACATTAGCATTTATTTTTCCTTCAAATTTAGTAATATCAAAATTCACCTGAACCTTGAAGGGTGTTGGGGTACTAAAAGGACATTCCATGGAGGATTAGCTAGGAAGTGTAGCTAAGGAGCTAGAATTTCCCATCAGGAGCTGTTGAAGAATTTGGGAAAATTGTTCTAGCATCTTTGCTTGTTGCCATTAGAGGGATTCATTCATGATTTCCTTGAAAGTATCAGATGTCTTGGTGTCATCTTCCATTTGAATTCATTTGGAGTGAATAGGTGGATAGTTTGGAAGCTCTATTGTTTTCCACCCAAGCTTCTTATAGCCTGACCTCATCCTTAGGATCATACACTCTCAAGACAAACCACTCTAATACCATTAATCAAAAACTCAAAAATTTTGGTTGAAAAATATTTCCAAAAAACATAGAAATAACATAGTAACAATGAATTCTCTGAGAAGAGATGTATTATTACTCAAGATCGCAATACAAATATATGCTTTTCTCTGGGAGGAGATGTCTAATTTTCTATTTCAAGTTACATCTTCATTTATGCATATTTTTATAGCATGTTGAGGATGTGTAAGGTCACCAATATTGAGGTAGATTAAGTGGTTGGACTTCCACACCTTAAAATAATACAAAATTCAAGGAATTACTATTTTTAGAAACTTACTATTTTTAGACTGCATTACTCAAATTGAAATTTAGGGCACTTCCATTGGGTTTTAGGGGGTAAAAATTCATCAAGTGGATATCCATGCCATCTCATAGTGTTATCCTCATTTTTATCTTTCCAATGGTTCAAATGGTGAGTCAATTGGAGCTACGGTGAAAATGTTATGGCTCCCAGAAGTTCCATCATCAATTGGGGTGGAACTATCACCCAAATTATTGCCTAAATTGCTGCTTGGATCATTCCTCCCTCCTTCAAAAGTAATGGTCCCCATTGCCTCAATGTTCATCATTAGGTGTGGTAGTTGTGTCTTGATTTGATTCTCTATGAGCCACTTACCTTGGTGGCTAAGCTGGCTCCTTTTAACCACTTGATAAAGTGCAATAGAGCGTCTTCTTGTTGTCTTCATCCAAGTGTCCACAATCTAATCCTCCTCCACTGGAGAAAAACTATGTGGATCAAGCTCATCAATGTCAAGTTGTTCTACTATGAATAAAGTGTCTAATAGAGGTGGATGATATGGTTTGAGGAGCTCCACATTGAATATTGGATGCAGACCAAGGTAGGCTAGTAGGTTCAACTCAAAAGTATTTTCTGCAACTTTTTTGGTAATGGTGTAGGGACCATATCACAGAGGCTAAATTTTTATGTGTTGGCCTACAAGTCATTCATTCTGAAGCCACAACCAAACCTTATCACCCACATTAAAATGGTGTGTAATCCTATGTTTGTCATGGTGTTACTTATAATTTTAATTCATCTTCTCTAGGATGTCATGAACTTGTTACTAGATGTGTTGCATTTGTTCAATGAACTTTGTTGCTTCTGATACCTCAGATCTTCCATGAGGTGTGTATTCCATGGTGGAGAATGGAACAACTATATCAATTGGTGCCATGTGTTGGAACCTAAATCATACTTGGAATGGAATGTACTTGGTCAAGCTGTGTAGGGCCTGATTGTATCCATATTGTATGAAAATAAGCCCCTCATCCCATGTTTGTGGATGTTTGGAGTGATACATCCAAATCATGTGAAAAATCAAGTGTTTCACCACCTCTATCTAACCATCAATCTATGGATGGAATGATATGGACTTCATCAGCTTGGTATCCATCATCTTCCATAGAGTGGACTAGAATATGCTCAAGAACCTATTATTTCAATTTGAGACAATGGACTTGGGGAGACAAAAATGGATCCATACATGACTAGAATATAGTTGAGTAGTTTCTTTAGTAGATATATTTTTATTACAATAAATCATGATATACATTTTTAAAAAATGATCAACTACCACAAAAATATAGTCCTTACCATGTTTTTAAGTGGGCAAACCTAAGAGAAAATCCATTGAGACAAATTCCCAAGGCCTGGTTGGTTCTGGAAATGGCATGTACAATCCTTGCTTCTTATTTGTTAGCTTGGCTATCACACATGGGGTGAAATATTTGAGATATCTTTCCACATCCTTTCACATATGGGTCTAGTAGAAGTGTTTTTAAAGAACTACTAATGTCTTCTCTATACCAAAGTGTCTAACTGTCCTACTGAAATGTGCTTCCCATATCATCTTTTGTTGCTCTGCAGCTATAACACAAATGTGCCCCATATGACAAAGAACATTATCTTTAAAATAAAAATTAGAAACATGTTTAAATTTTTGAAGCACCTGATATATATTATTAAAGGTAGGATCTGCTTCATATAGAGCACCCCAAGTGGCAGTCTCATGTCTGCACAAGTTAAGAACTATTGTGAGTGCAGTAATTGGCAAATAGCTTAGACAATCTATAGATATATTTGAGCTCCCCTTTTTATGTTTGATTATTATATGGAATTTTTGAAGATATGTGGCCCACTTTTTATGCCTCTCATTTTGTAGTTCGCTCTATGTCTGGATAAATTCCAATGGTCTGTGGTCAGTGTGGATGACCATCTATTTTCCCAAGATGTAGTGTTTCCATTATTTGTAGGCTTTCACAATGGCATAGAGCTCCTGATCCTATGTTAGATATTTCTTTACTATATCATTAAAATTTTCACTATGATATGAAATAGGATGGCCATTTTTCATGATGACAACTCCCATGGCATATTCAGATGCATCTATCATCAACTCAAAAGGTTGATGCAAATCTGGCAAGGCAAGAATAAGGGCTGAGCAAAGTCTATTCTTCAAATTATCAAATGCCCTTTGTTTTATTTCACCCCATTTAATTGTAGCTTTAGCTCCTCCTTTAGTCACTTGGGTTAGTGACCAAGTAACATGTGAAAATCCAAGAATAAACTTGTGATAGAAATTTTCAAGACCCAAGAAGCTATGAAGTTCTATGAGGGTCCTTGGTGTGGGCCATTATTGAATAAATTAAATATTTTTTGGATCAACATGGACCCCTTTCTCATTCACAACATACTCAAGGTACTAAATTATTATCATCCTGAATGTGCATTTGTCAAGATTTGCATACAACTTGTGCTCCCAAAGAGTTTAAAGCACCTTATGAACATGTTGCAAATGTTACTCCCATGTTCTACTATAGATGAGTATGTCATCTATGTAGAAAACCACAAATGAGTTGGTGAAGGGTCATAGGATGTCATTCATCATCCTCATAAAGGTTGAAGGTTCATTAGTAAAGACAAAAGGCATAACCAACCATTCAAAGAGCCCCTCCTTAGATTTGAATGCAGTCTTCTAGACATCATTGGGATCAATGGGAATTTTGTGAAAGCTAGATTTGAGATCAATTTTGGTGAAGAACTTCACACCATAGAGTTGGTCCAGTAGGTCATCAATCCTGGGGAGAGGGCAGTGATTCTTCACAGTGATTTTATTCAGGGCTCGATAGTCAATGTAAAACCTCCATGTTCCATCTTTCTTTGGTGCCAAGATAATTGGGTTGCCATAAGGTGAAGATATTGGCCTGATGTGACCCTTTTGGATCAATTCTTGAATCTATCTTTTTATCTCATCATTCTCCAAAATTGATCTGTGATACACAAGACTGTTAGGCAAAGGTGATCCTGGGATCAAATCGATAGAATGTTTTACCTGGAAATGCAATAAAAATCCTATGGGTGACTTTAATAAGTCATCATATTATCCTATGATTCATCCTATATACTTTTCTTGTTGTGTTGATTGTGTAGTCAGGACTGCAACATCAACCTTCTTGGGTTTCTATGGTTTGACCATAATGAGAACACATTACTTTGTCTTCTCCACCAATCTCTTACATTGATTAGCACTAATTAGGGAGACAGATGTGGAAGGTGGTACCTTTAGTACCTTGTAACACCATGTTCCAAGAGTGACGGTGATTCTTCAAGTTCATGATTCATAGCTACCATGTTGGTCATACATGAAAAACTGACCAAGGAGTACATCACAAACATCTAGATTGACCACATCACATAAGACTTCATCTTAGAAAGTTTTTATTGCATATGAAAGAAGACACTGATGGGTGATAGAGAGGTATCTCCCTAGGCTCAACCATCTAATACTGTATGGCTTTGGATGAGCATTCATGGATAGATTCAGACTTTTCACAACTTTAGTAGAGATTAAATTATTTTGACTCCCACTATCAAGAATGAAATGTAAAGGCTTACCTTTTACCCATAATTTGGAGTGAAACAATCTATCATTGTCATCAAGCCTTTCCTCATAGGTCTATGATGAAGTGATGATGGTGTCGAGCTCAACGTCTATAATTTTTTCTTAATCCTCTTTAATTGTGGGTTGTGTATGAAATAGAGTAGTAGATGTCGGGTATTTTGACTCAAAAAGCACTGACTTGATGGATCGACATTCTTCTTTGGAGTGAGTTCCAATTTTGTGGTAATCATACCATTTTATATCCTTCCCCTTCTGGGGTTTCTTATCTTGAAACTCCTTTTACTTCCAATTTTGGCCTCGTGTTTGACCTTCCTCATCACTTTTCCATTTGAGGGTTGACTCTTTGTATTCTTTCTTCCATGCTTCTACTCAATCTTCAATGTGAATTTGTATGCCTCATCGAGGGTTTCCAAATTGAAGAGTTCCATTTCCTCCATATATACCATTGTAGTCTACTATGATATTTGAGAGTCTTATATTTCTCACTTTCTTGGATGCCCAATTTTGTTGACAAAGAATGAAAAATATCTATGTAATCTGAAATAGATTAGTCCTTACCTTGGCAAAGTTGTTGCCATTATATGTATAGATCATCATATGCTCTAATGGGATAATATTATTCTTTAACCACTTCCATAAAATCATCCCAAGTAGGTTCCACCTCAAGGCCAATGTCATTTGTACTGAACCTCTTTTTGTACACTTCTCACCAATTTTTCATGGGCAATGATGCTTTCAAAAGGGCAAAAGTGATTTTTTCCATCAGTGAATTTGTTTATAGAGAAGTAGGAAGAAAATTGACTAACCAATTTTCTACTACATTAGCATTGATTTTACCTTCAAATTTAGGAATATCAAAATTAACCTAAACCTTGAAGGGTGTTGGGGCACTTAAAGGATGTTCCATGGATGAGGAGCTAAGAAGTGTAGCTGAGGAGCCAAAAATTTCCATTGGGGGTTGTTGAAGAATTTTGGAAAATTGTTGCCACATATATGGTTGTTGTCATTGGAGGGATTCATTCACCATTTCTTTGAAAGGATTGAATATCTTGGTGTCATATGTCATTTGAAGTCATTTGGAGTTAACAGGTGGATAGTTTGGAAGCTCTGTTGTTTTCTTCCCAAGCTTCTTGTAGCCTGACCTCGTCCTTGAGATCATAAACTCTCAAGACAATCCAATCTGATACCACTAATCCAAAACTCTAAAGTTTTGATTGATAAATATTTCAAAAAAAAAAACATATAAATAACATAGTAACAATTAATTCTCTGATAAGAGATGTATTATTACTCAAGATCACAATACAACTATATGCTTATCTCTAGGAAGAGATGTCTGATTTTCCATTTTAGGCTACATATTAATCTATACCTATTTTAAAAGTAGGGGGAGGATGTGGAAGGTCACCAATATCAAGGTAGACTAAGTGGTTTGACTTCCATGCTTTAAAATAATATAGAATTCAAGGAATTACTATTTTTAGAAACTTACTATTTTTAGACTGCACTATTAAAATTGAAATTTGGGGCACTTCCATTGGGTTTTATGGGGTAAAACTTCATTGAGCAAAGATCCATGCCATCTCATAGTGTTATCTTCATATTATCTTTCTAATGGTTCAAATGGTGAGTCAATTGGAGCTATGGTCTGAAATTTATGGCTCCCAGAAGTTCCATCATTAATTGGGGTGGAACTGGCACCCAAATTATCACTTAAATTGCTGCCTAGATCATTCCTCCCTCCTTGAAAATCAATGGTCCCCATTGCATCAATGATCCTCATCAAGTGTGGTAATTGTGTCTTGATTTGATTCTCTATGAGCCACTCACCTTGGTGGCTAAGTTGGCCCATTTTGACCACTCGATAAAGTAAAATAGATCATCCTCTTGTTATCTTCATCCAGGTGTCCACAATCTGATCCTCCTCCATTGGATCAAAACTCTATGGATCAAGCTCATAAATGTTGAGTTGGTCTAGCTATGACTGAAGTGTCTAATAGAGGTGGATGATATGGTTTGAGGAGCTCCACATTGAATATTAGATGCAAACCAAGGTAGGCTAGTAGGTTCAACTCAAAATCATTTTCTCCAAATTTTCTAGTGATGGTGTAGGGACCATATCATATAGGCCAATTTTTTTGTGGGCCTTCAAGTCATTCCTTCTAGAGCCACAACCAAATCTTATCACCCACAGCAAAATGGTGTGTAGTCCTATGTTTGTCAAGGCATTGTTTGTACTTATGATTCATCTTCTCCAGGATGTCATGAACTTGTTGCTAAATGTGTTGCATTTTTTCAATGAACTTTGTTTATTTTGCTACCTTATATCTTCCATAAGGTGTGTATTCCATGGTGGATAATGGAACAACTGTATCAATTGGTGCCATTTGTTGGAACCTGAAGCATACTTGAAATGGACTATGCTTGGTCGAGTTGTGCAGGGCCTGATTGTATCCTTGTTGTATGAAAAGAAGCCCCTCATCCCATGCTCATGGATGTTTGGAGTGATATATCCAAATCATGTGAACAATCAAGTAGTTCACCACCTTTATCTGAGCATCAGTCTGTGGATGGAAGGTTGTGGACTTCATCAACTTGGTATCCATAACCTTCCATAGAGTGGACCAGAAGATGCTCAGGAACCTCCTATATCGATCTTAAAAAATGGACTTGGGGAGACCAAAATGATCAAATACCACAAAAATATAGTCCTTACCATGTTTTAAAGTGGGAAAACTTGAGAGAAAATCCATTGAGATAGATTCCCAAGGCCTGGTTAGTTCTGGTAATGGCATGTACAATCCTTGCTTCTTATTTGTTGGCTTGACTATTACACATGGGGTGCAAGACTTGAGATATCTTTCCAAATCCTTTCACATATGGGGCTATTAGAAGTGTTTTTGAAGAACTTCCAATGTCTTCTCTATACCAAAGTGTCCAGCTATCCTACTGAAATGTGCTTCCCATATCATCTTCTATTTCTCTATAGCTGAAACATAGATGTGCCCCATATGACAAAAGATATTATATTACAAATAGAAATTACAAACATTTTTACCTTTTTAAAGCACCTAATATGTATCAGTAGAGGTAGGATTTTATTCATACAAATCACCCCAAGTGGCAATTCCATGTTTGCACAAGTCAAGAACTATTGTGAGTGCAGTAATTGGTAGATGGCTCAGATAATCTGCATTTGTATTTGAGCTCCCCTTTTTGTGTTTCATTATTAGATGGAATTGATGAAAATATGTGGCCCACTTTTTGTGCCTCTCATTTCATAGATTGCTCTATGTCTGGATGAATTCCAAGGGTCTGTGGTCAGTGTGGATGATCATCTCTTTTCATAAGATGTAATGTTTCCATTGTTTGTAGGCTTGCACAATGGCATAGAGCTCCTTTTCATATGTTAGATATTTCCTGAATGTATCAGTGAAAGTTTCACTATGATATGCAACAAGATGGCCGTATTACATGATGATAACTCCCATGGCATATTCAGATGCATCTGTTATCATTTCAAAAGGTTGATGCAAATTTGGCAAGGTAAGAACAGGGGCTGAGCAAAGTCTATTCTTCAAATTGTCAAATTCCCTTTGTTTTATTTCACCTCACTGAAATGTAGCTTTATCTCCTCCTTCAGTCACTTGGGTTAGTGACCAATCAACATCTAAAAATCCAAGAACAAACTTGTGATAGAAATTTGCAAGACCCAAGAAGCTACAAAGTTCTATGAGGGTCCTTAGTGTGGGACATTATTCAATAACCCAAATCATTTCTAGATTAACATGGACTCCTTGCTCATTCACAACATACCCAAGGTACTGAATTGTTGTCATCTTGAATGTGCATTTGATGATATTTGCATACAACTTGTGATCCTGAAGAGTTTGAAGCACCTTATGAACATGTTATAAATGTTCCTCCCATGTTCTATTATAGATGAGTATGTCATCTAAGTAGACAACCACAAATGAGTTGGTGAAGGGTCATATATGTCATATATCATTTTCATGAAGGTTGTAAGTGCTTTAGTTAAGCCAAAAGGCATAACCAACCATTCAAAGAGCCCATCCTTAGATTTGAATATGGTCTTCTAGACATTAGTGGGATCGATGGGAATTTGGTGATATCCAGATTTGAGATCAATTTTGGTGAAGAACTTCACACCATGGAGTTGGTCCAGTAGGTCATCAATCTTGGGGAGAAGGTAGCGATTCTTCACAGTGATTTTATTTAGGGCTCGGTAGTCAATGTAAAGCCTCCATGTTCCATCTTTCTTTGGTGCCAAGATAATTGGGCTGCCATAGGTTGAAGAGCTTGGCCTGATGCGACCCTTTTGGATCAATTCTTGAATCTATCTTTTCATATCATCATTCTCCAAAATTGATCCGTGATACATAGGACTGTTAGGAAAAGGTGATCCTAAGATCAAATCAATAGAATGTTTTACCTAGCAATGCAGTGGAATTCATATGGGTGACTTGAATAAGTCATCATATTCTCCTATGTTTTGTCTTATCTGCTTTGGTTGTTGTGTTGATTGTGTAGTCAAGACTGCAACATCAGCCTTCTTGGGTTTCTGTGGTTTGACCACCATGAAAACAAATTGGTTTTTATTCTCCACCAATCTCTTACATTACTTAGCACTGATTAGGGAGATAGATGTGGTAGGTGGTACCTCTAGTACCCTATAGTGCCATGTTCCAAGAGTGAGGGTGATTATTCAATTTTGTGATTCATAGATGCCATGTCATTCATACATGAATGGCTAACCAAGGAGTACATCAAAAACATCTAGATTGACCACATCACACAAAACTTCATCTTGGAAATGTTTTATTGCATATGAAAGAAGACACTGATGGGTGACACAAAGGTCTCTCCCTTGGCTCAACCATCCAATACTATATGGATTTGGATGAGGCTTCATGGATAGATTTAGACTTTTCACAACTTTAGCAGAGATTAAATTCTTTTGACTCCCACTATCAAGAATGAAATGCAAAGGCTTACCTTTTACCCATAATTTGGAGTGAAACAATCTTTCCTTGTCATCTAGCCTTTCCTCATGGGTCTATGATGAAGCAACAATGGTGTCAAGCTCAACTTCTACAATTTCTTCTTCATCCTCTTCAATTGTGGGTTGTGTATGAGACAAAGTAGTAGATGTCAGGTATTGTGACTCAAAAAGTAGTGACTTGATGGCTTGACATTCTTCTTTGGAGTGAGTTCCAATTTTGTGGTAATCACAACATTTTCCAACCTTCACCTTCTAGGGTTTCTTATCTTGAAATTCCTTTTGCACCCTGTTTTGACCTAGTGTTTGACCTTCCTTTTCACTTTTCCATTTTTAGGGCTGACTCTTCGTATTCTTTCTATCATGCTTCCACTCAATCTTCACTATGAATTTGTATGCCTCATTGAGGGTTTTAAAATTGAAGAGTTCCATTTCACTTCTTGTGTACCCTTGTAGTCCACCATGATATTTGAGAGTCTTATGTTTATCACTTTCTTGGATGCCCAATCTTGCAGACAAATAATGAAAAACATCTATGTAATCTTAAACAATTTGGTCCTTACCTTGGTGAAGTTGTTGCCACTGTATGTACAGATCATCATATGCTCCAATGGAATACTATTCTTCTTTCACCACTTCCACAAAATCATGCCATGTAGGTTCCACCTCAAGGCCAATGTCATCTATACTGAACCTCTTTTTGTAAGCTTCCCACCAATTTTTCATGGGAAATGATGCTTTCAAAAGAGCAAAAGTGATGTTTTATCCATCGATGAATTTGTTTATACAGAAGTAGGAAGATAATTTATCTAACCAATTTTGTATTACATTAGCATTTATTTTGCCTTCAAATTTAGGAATATCAAAATTCACTTGAACATTGAAGGGTGTTGGGGCACTGAAAGGATGTTCCATGGATGAGGAGCTAGGAAGTGTAGCTGAGGATCCATAATTTCCCATCAGGAGTTGTTAAAGAATTTAGACAAATTGTTGTAGCATCTATGCTTATTGCCATTGGAGGGATTCATTCACAATTTCCTTGAAATGATAGGATGTCTTAGTGTCATTTTCCATTTGAAGTCATTTGGAGTGAACAAATGGATAGTTTGGAAGCTCTATTGTTTTCCACCCAAGCTTCTTATAGCCTGACCTTGTCCTCAAGATCATACACTCTCAAGAAAAATTGATCTGATACCACTAATCCAAAAATTAGAAGTTCTAATTGATAAATATTTCAAAAAAACACAAAAATAACATAGTAATAATGAATTCTCTGAGAAGAGATGTATTATTACTCAAGATCACAATACAACTATATGCTTATCTCTAGGAAGAGATGTCTAATTTTCCATTTTGGGTTACATCTTCATTTATACCTATTTTTAAAGTAGGGGGATGATGTGAAAGGTCAAAAATATTTAGAGAGATTAAGTGGTTTGACTTCCATGCTTTAAAACAATACAGAATTTGAGGAATTACTATTGTTAGAAACTTACTATTTTTAGACTGCACTACTAAAATTGAAATTTTGGGCACTTCCATTGGGTTTTAGGGGGTCAAAATTCATTGAGTGGAGCTCCATTCCATATCTAATTTTTCTTGTCATTCTTATCTTTCCAATGGTTTAAATGGTGAGTCAATTGGAGCTACGTTGCAAAAGTTATGGCTCTTAGAAGTTCCATCATCAATTGAGGTGGAACTGTCACCCGAATTATCACCTAATTTCAGCTCGGATCACATCTAGACTTGGGTAATCAATAACATTGTGGAAAAGGTTCATTTTATTATTATGTTCTTTGGCATGGGGAAGAGGATTTTCCTTGGATGCCTATGTGGGGAGACAATAAAAAAAATGAAACATTATATCCTCCTTAACCCCCAATCCATATGGAACTTACCTTATACATGGGTTGGAAATAAATAGAAAATGTTTGTGAGAAATCATGTTCCCTCATTAATGCAAACCATTTTTTAAGTGGAACTTCATTTTATTTAGCCATAAATTTATTTTGGGAATGTATTTTAGTTTATAGTGAATTGATTAGGGTTAACTTTATGTGGCCATCATTTTGGGGGACATTGACTACTGTAGAAGGGAAGTGAAGAGAATAGAAGGAAGATGGCATTTTGGTTTGAAGGAAAAAATGGATTTGAGAGGGAGGTTGACACCATGGAGAATTGAGGAAGGAAGAATAGGGTGAGGAAATCATGGACAATAAGGACGTTATAGCCATGTATGTTAATTACCTCCTTATGAGGAGATTTTGGGGTAGATTGAGAGGTTTTAGACCATGTTCTGAGCTATCAAGATGGGGGCAAGTTGGGGAATAAATAGTAGATCGATGCTTAGGAGAAAGGAAGGGAGTTTTTTCTTGTGTGGTGCTACATTGGGAATAAAGGTAGAATTTAAAACCCTTATGTATATCTTTCCAATCATGTGATTTCCTCTTTCCAAGTTATATTCTATTTTCTAAATTTTATGATAATATATGCAAGTTATAAAAACCCTATTTTATGATCTTCAACATGTGGTTATCTTCATCTCTTGGGTGTAAATTCTAATTTTAAAATTATGTATTAATAATTTGAATGCTAGTTAGAAACCATTTTGGGTATATCCATTTGTGAGGATAATGGTTATTCTTACTAGCGTATATGGCACAACCTAGGGTAAATATTAAACTTTTATGTGAATGTTGTTCGTTAATTTGCTTCATGAAAGACAAGGTATGACCCTGGGTAATGTTTGGTGTTTTTTTTACTAATGGTTATCAATTGTGTATGTTGAATATTAATAGAGGGATTATATCAATTGATTAGTGTAATTGGATTTATGATTCTTGTTCCTTTGCTTAAGGTCATATTATTAAAATAAATAAAAACAAAATGCTTTCATTTTTCTAAAGACAAGGTGGGTTTTCCCACAATATTTAAACATTACACTAAAAACCATCTATTACTTAGATAAATGAGATGGGAAACTCACCTTTGATAACATCTTAGTGTGTTAAATACAATGTAAAAATACCTTATACTTGACCCACATTACATACCTAATTAAACATAGGTTGCAATTTTTATCAAAGTATGAATTATTGCATAACATATTTTGTTGAGATGGTAATCATGTTGGCCTAAGCTACCACTTGTAATGGAAATAGTAAATTTTAGACATACTCATTGAAATACATTTATTATTATATGACAATATTTGTCATTGGTTATAAAAATATGAAAGTTTAATTCTAGGCATGTATATGTTGAGTCAATTAACCTTTTATGAATTCACACATTCTTATGTGGGATTTAATGCATAATGCATTTTTATTTAACTGGTGCTTGTTGATTTTGAGGTGATCATGGTTGTGTGGTTTATTATGAAATTAAAAAAGGGATGAAAATTGGTATATTACCATTTGGTTGTATTTTTAGTAAGATGAGACACCATTGATTTATTGAAAAAATGTTGAAGTTGGTGTTGTGCTTTCACTAATAATGCTTAGATCCAATTTTTATGTGGTAGATATTATTTTAGAAAGTTAATCTTGAAAGGACAAGTATCCTATTGATATTATCCTTGCCCATGCATATTCCATTTTTGGATTTTCCTTTCCTTAATGATGGCTGGAATTATTGGAAATCTCATGTTTATGAAGGAGGTATTTGAGCTGCCACATGTATTTCATTATGTTATTTTTATTTGGATGGTAGCACTCATTGAGAAAATAAATTTGTTAATGTATAATAATCGTTATGAATGGATAATATTGGTGTACTCCTCACTATTTTAGATTATATTTATATGTGTTATGATCATGATTGATATTGTTTCATAGGAAATACATGGTTATGCATTATCTTGTTTGTTTGAAAGTTCATATGATGGTCCAATCATGTTTTCCCTTTTGTATAAATATTAGTTACAATAGTAAGTTAATTTGGGCTGATTACTTCCTTGTGTGAAAGTTTAATTAGCTTGGTTGTTTCCCTTATGAAACTTGTTTTATTAAAATATAATTTGATTATTAAAATGTTGATTTTAAGGAGAAACACATTTATAGCTTCAGATGACACATCTATTTTGACCCTTTCAGTGCAGGGGTTTTTATTTAGTTGGCTCTTTCCTTGTTTGTTTGGTTCCATATTTAACAGGTTCCCTGTTGAAGACCATGTACATCCTTGTCATCCCATGGAGGGTGTGGGAGTGATAAAATTGTTGGTTGAACTTATTGTAATTCTAAATCATTGTAGTTGGCATATATTTTATTGAATGCTTAGTTTAAACATTGTACTTGTCAGGTAACACAATGGGTTCCTTGTGCTTATATCTTCAAGCTTGTATTTATATTCACATGATAAAACTACTAACCTATGATGGTTGTTTGGGTTATTGTATCAACCATATTCATGTAATTTTGGACTCAATGATCTAGTCTATTATTTACAACTCTATGTTTTATTTTTTGTATTCATTTTATTATTTTTATCAACATTCTAAAAATAATGATTTTAAGGTAACATGCTAGCTATACATTGAGTAATTTCACTTTAGTATGGTTAAATTTGAGTTGTTGGAATACCCTTGTTATGAAGGGAATTACCCATGTGGAATTAGTAATTAAGGTAGTATTAGCCATAGCCAGAATAATTGCACATATGTGTCAATGTTATTTAACTTGTCTTAGTTATTAAATTATGTATGTGAGATAATGATTCTATTTATTTCCATATTGGTTAACTAAGGAGTGCTTGGATCATTCTAGATTTTATACACAATATCAATCTAATCTTGGTTACACTTATTTATTAACCAATTAAGTGGATCTATTCAATATATTCATGAATTTACACATGTTGTTATTAAGGCCTTATCATACTATTAAGTGATATAAATTCATGTGGTAAATGCACTATATTATGGTCTTATAGAAACTTGTTCCATGACATTATTTTTAGTAGCTTCTATTTCTACATTACCTTGTGAAACCAAATAAATGTATGACCTTGTCTTTTTAATACTAATATTGCTAATAAGGAATAATAATACAAACATGTTCCACTTTTGTTAATGTTATGTCAAGAATTGGCAAACTGGTAAAACAATGAATCACTTATTATCTTTTAAAGGTGTGAATTCAGTGATGATAATTAGCTATGAATATGTCTTATGGGTAGTGCAAGCATGAAACCATAGTCAATGAGAAAGTTGATAAATAGGTTATTCTTCTCTTGGGATTAAATTAAATCAACCATAATAATTCTTGATAGCTAGAGTTGTGGGTTGATGCTCCAATGTCCAACATGATACTATTTGGGTACATTACCTCTTGGTTAAATGATTAGACATGTGCAATCATTATGATAGGTAGAACCAACTTATCATTAATATAACCCATAGTTGGCCTAAAATATGTTAAGGTAATTATCCTAATGGCTAAAATGTCAGTCAATTAAGTCACTACCCCATTTTTTGTTAAATCAATCATTGCTCTTAATTTTGGGAGTTGAAAGAGCTAGTAATGTGAGGATCCTATGGTTAAGAATTTATTAGTATAATTCTAATTAGATACCACATTCAATGTTGGCACATTTTAATAATTTGTGTTATCACATACTAGGTAAGAGGTCATATGAATGAGGCCTTCTTTGTATTTGGGATGGTTAAGGATGTTGTGTCCTCTTTAGAATGTGCATTTTACTTGGTGAACGATAAATCTTCATGATGGTTAAATGTATACATAGTGCCATGGTATTATTTTAAGTTTAAAATCATGATCTTATGGGGAAAAACTAAGTTGGTCCTATCTTATTCAATCATAAGGTTCTATGTCCCTAAGTCTTATGTTGGTTACCTTGGTAGCAGATCAATGTTAGCTACTATTGGACCCTGATATGTTGTAAGGTTTGGTTTGATGGTACCTTGACCTTTTGTTAGGACATATTGTACATATTATGGTATGTTATTCCTATCATTTTGATATGTTTAAACTTGATTTATATGTTAACTCACTATATGTTGTGTCGTACTCTATGTCATTATCCTTGTCAATGGTACCAGTGGGCTTGAGTGAATCTTGTTACCTATTGAGCTGCCAAATCATAAATTTATAAGGTTATTAGATGCTTATATTGGATTTAGGATTCATAGTATATTTGATGGGGAAAATAAGTACCTTATAAAGGTTCAAAGGTTATTAGTGTGGGCCCAAACACTAATAACCTCAAATGGGGTTTCACCCTTTAGGCATCCCCTTTTCACTATGAAATCCTCTAGGGATGGTCATCTTGACATAAGTATCTCACTGACCAAATCCATTTATGGGTGTCTACTCACCTAGTGTAAGACCATGTTGATGTGTCTTGCATGGTAGAGTGGTGTGGTGGGTTCTACATGTGTTTTCATTGTGTACTCTATTAAAAATTCTCAATTTTTTTGGGGGTTCTTTCATATGGTATCAAAGCTTGTGCTTTGAGTATTTTAGGTAATAAGGTTTATTTTCTCTCACTTATTGGAATTCAAGATAAATTTTAACTCTTGTTACAACTAATTTAAGTTGTATTTACTATTTATTCCTATTAGTAACTACTTCAAGTGATGTTGATAATGGTAATACACCTATATTGGTTATATGATGATTCACTAATCAAGGATAGAGTCGGGTCAGATGGTGCTCATATGAGTAAATTTAAGACTTGGCTTACATAAAAACTATGGATAATTACTCATTAGGGATGTAATATCTTATGAATCCATTCAAGGCATGATTAGAAAATAAGAACATGTGTTGAGTAATCCTGAGAATGTTTCTTAGAGGTTGACCCAATATGAGATGGGTTATGCTTATAGACTATATTACATGTGAGGGTGTTGGTCATGGTTGAGAAATAACCTTGGAGATTAGGGAATTTTGCACTATATTCTTATGTGGGTGTAAATTTTTTTAATAAAATTAATGCATGTATTTGTGAACACATGAGCATGTCAACCTACATAGTGTGAAAGCTAATATGAGTGAGTTGGTGTCATTAAAATGACACTAAGATAATGAAATTTTAGTTTTTCCATGATGTCCATTTATCTCTTCTTCTATCTTAGTTGGGTTGATCCTTCCCAATTTTGGTTGCATTCAAGAAAGCTTCACTTGTTGACCATTGAATTGTATGGGTAGGTCAATAGAAGACAAGTGGCAAAGGATTTGCTCTTAGAATAAAGGGGAATAGTGCCTAGTATCTTTTAATGAGTTTTATGGGTAGACCACCAATATATGCTTGGAACATTATGACCCTGAGAGGACAAAGGGTTTGACTCTAATCTAGAGGGATATATTAGGTAGGAGGAGCTAGTATTCCTAGGTGAATCAATTGAGCTTATATATTATTAGAGAAATGTCTTAAGCCTTTGAGGATATACCAAGAATAAATGGTGGTGATAACCATTTCTAGCCCCATAAATAAGACTATTGTAGTTATTACTTAGTAAATGAATATCCAGTGGAGTTGTTGCAAGAGTGCAACAATGTTAGAATTAAGGAAAAAACATGCCCCTATAATTTTCATGGTTGTAAGTGGAGTAAGAATGTCTCTATGGGTTTTATTTTATCATTTTTGAGAAATGTTTTTATAATCAAGTTGTCATCTTTGGGGAGCCATGATGGTAAACCTTGGTGAGTGTATGTTGAATTATTATGTGTATGCAACTATTTTGTTTGTAGTCATTTATTTATATCAGTTTGGTTGACTAATTTATGCCACGACAGAGATCTAAACCATAAATATCCTTTTAAGGCATTGTTATATTCTATTTTTTTTGGTGAGAACATCAATAGGATGATCCTTACTTCTTTTATTTGTTTTATTAGCACTCATTGTGGATGAACTTTGAGTTATATAGTTGTAATTGTTTATAGTTGAGAAAAGAAATGGTAAATTATTCCTTGGCCCATGCATTACTACATCTCATGGGTTGAATCAATAAAATAAAAAATTAAATATTATTTTTAACACTTGGGAACATCAATTTGTTCCAAGTAATGGACTTATAATTTAAGTTTGGATATAGTTATAGGATGGAAACTTAGTTATGGTTAATGGAATTGTAACCATGGTATCCTAGAAGAGAATAAGTATTATGTGTTATAATGCTAAGGTTCTTAAAATATATGTAAATCAACTAAATTTATGATTTTTTTTCTATGTAATTTTGGCCCTTTGAGTGGAATGAAGGAGCTTATGATTTTATCTCTCAAAAGGTTAGAAGCTATTGAGTACGTAGATGTGTATTTTGATTCCATGATGTGGTTATTGATCATGGGTATGTATTATTCCCACAAAGAGGCTATGATGCCCCTATTTATTTTTCACATCAATGTGATGATTATTTCATTTTGGATTTAGTTTTGGCATCCATGAGGATGTCATGATGTTAATTGTTATATATATTATGTCCAAGAGGATATATTTTATGATTGATACTATATTATGGCTATAAAAACTATGATTTCCATGTTACTGATGTAATATTCACTTGGAGCCTTGGATAATTGCATCCTTTTCCCAAGATTATGTTATATTAAATCGAGAAGTGTTAATCAACCTTTGACTTGTTGACATGAGTCAATTGGAAGGTTAGTGTTAGAGTTTGTTGTTGGAATCATGGAACCACATTCGATGATCATAGGTGGCTTGTTTGGGTGGTCCATCTTATGATAATTGAGGTATAATACTCTTGAGATGTCCAAGGATGTATCTCAATCTTAGAGGACCTATTGGGTGAATATGATTTACTTTTTTGGGTAATTAAGAAGGTTTTTGGGATCTCTTGTTGCTAACAGATTATGTGAGCCATCTAATCCATGAGGCATAAAATTGGTGTGTAACGTTTTGAGATTCATGGATGTAGATTTATAGGCTATGTTGGAAAATACCCTTCATTATAAGAAGGTTTTGATGGATTTGGGATTCTCAAAATTGAGCATGATGTTATATGTTGGATATTGTATGTCATCTTGGATGACATTTGGACATTGGATAGACTAATGAGGAATGTGGACCTTTGTACTTCACTTACCTATGTGTTTAAGTGGTGTGATGTAAAAAATACTTTGGCATAATTTTCTAAACCTATATATCTTCATGTGTATCAATATATCATATTTCCCTTCAATTCATGTAAATTGTTCTGTGTGTGGACAATTTTACATTTGTTGATTTTGTTAATCATGTAAACTTGTAACTTCTTATTTTGTATGAGTGTATTTGGTTGTAAACCCTATATTTCCTTGAAGATATATATTACTTATACATATGAATGGGTATTATTATGTGATCATGTACCATCTTATGATGTAATTTTACTTCCTAAATTATCCTTTTTTATTAGAAATCTACCAAGGTATAGTAATTGTGTTGTTTAGTGTGATCCTACATCACTACTCTAGCATTGAGATTTGATGTAAGTAGGAGGTTTAGGGTGAAGAGAATACTATATACATGATGATTAAACTAGGTAAAATCTAGGGAGTGGAGTATCACATAGGCTAAAAGCCCACTTCTCCCCTTTGCATGAAGTAGCCACTTAATTCATTCAGGTTGTGCACCATGAGTGTCATAGGATGGCCATGGGATCTTCATGCATAATGGTCATCTCTTGGATTGAGTGTTCCTTAAACCACCTCTTTGAGGTTGTTGTAAACATAACCCTATGAAATTTATCTATGTATCCTTGTAAAAGCACTATTTGGTCTTAAAAATTAGACTTTTGTGAAAAATCAACAAGATGGAACTTGCTAAAATATAAGTACATGTTGACTTGTAAAGTCAAGCATGTTATTCTTGATTTAATAGTTGAATTAAATAAAAAGAATATTCTAGTATAAATGTTATAAGTTTTTGACATGTGTTGACTCATAAGTGCAACCACATTGTGTACAAGGTATTATTGTATATACCTAATATCATTTTTTAGAAATATATATTTCTAATTGTTTAGGCATGGCTAAAATGAATTTTGATTTTATGCTCGAGAGGAGAAATGTTAAATCATAATAAATTCTATTTTATTATTTTTATGTATTTGTTTATGCTAAGATGAGGTAATTATAGTGAGATGGTGGTATTGTAATCCTTATAACCACCATGTGAGATCACAAACTTGTAGAGAGCATGAAAAAAATCATAGGGTTGCATGTGAATGCCTGGTATAGCTTATTTGATGTTTTGGGTGGTTGGTTTAGGATGTTTTACTAACCCATAAATGGTAAATAGCGAAAGATAAGTAGCCATGGTTTGACAAATCTTTATTATTGTCAAAATTCTATGACGAATATGTGAAGAAGGTATGCTTTCACAATACATGTTGTGGGGACCATAGTAGTATGGTGGCTATTGTTGACTTTTCATTCTAGAATTAATGAAATAAGTATATGTGAGGTATACTATAGGTGGTGGTAATGCCATTTGCTTACATGAGTGATGGGTTGTTAGCATTCTATAGAATGATATAAAATTGTGAGTTTATATATATATATATATATATATATATATATATATATATATATATATATATATATATATATATATATATATATATATATATATATAACTTAAATGTTGTAAGAAGACAACACCTCAAATCCAAGGATTTTGTGAAAATTTATTGGATTGATTTTGGGTAATTGCTATTAAAGTTGATGATTTTATGATAATAATTCCTCAAAGTAAGGAAAATTCTGCTAAAATTATTTTTCTATTTAATTTCTAGTCATGTATTTGTGGCTAAGATGGAATTATCGTATATGTATTTGTTTTATTTTGGAAAATAACTATGAATTTGTGGTTTAAAGAGTACTATAAAACTTTTTTGTTGTTAAATATTTAATTATATTTGATAATTAAAGCCTATGATGCATGTTCTTACATGAATTGAATGATTGTATATATGCATAGGTGGTTGGAAATTAGGTAACATTAAATGGTACTACATTGAGAGTAGTGCTTTTCTAACAATCTTGCCAAGGTAATGGCAAGATTAAGCTAGATAAAAACTTTTTGCTTTAAATTTTAATGTTCCTTAGTAAAATTGTGGCCTTATGAGGCACAAAATTATAGATTTATATGTTATCCAAGTTATATTTTGTAGATTTTCATGGCCAAAAAAGGGTGCATGCAAAACTTCATCTTGATCACTTTGTCCTTACAAAGGAAATCAAGCTAAGTTGGAAGGATGGTTTTCTAGCCTAGTTGAGTATAAGGCATGGTTATCCTAGAGGTAGCATGTAGATTTCAATTAGGTAAGGTTGTGTGTTTATTGACAATGTGAGTTTGATAAACCTTCCAGTTATACCAAGAAGATGGTTTTATGACAATATACTTACTAAAATGATAGACTATGTGTGCACATCGTATGCATGACTATTATGTTGATAATAATTGATAAATTTTAGCAATATTGTTATTTCTCTTATTGAGCTATCTATTGAATCTTTAAAGAGTTAATGTTGTTTTAAAATAGTGTTGTATTCTCTTTTTGGTATATCATAATTCTTGGTTATGGTTTTTTTACTAGGACATATCCTCTTCAAGGAGGGGAGGATGTCATGTCCCCACCAGTTAGGACCATTATGTAACCAATTTGATGAGGTGCAATTTTATATTTATCTGGATTGGGTTAGAACTAGACCCATCATTTTAATTAGAATCTAATGATTTGCATACTTATATTTATACCTATATATATAACTTAAATGTTGTAAGAAGACAACACCTCAAATCCAAGGATTTTGTGAAAATCTATTGGATTGATTTTGGGAAATTGCTATTACAGTTGATGATTTTGTGATAATAATTCCTCAAAGTAAGGAAAATTTTGCTAAAATTATTTTTATATTTAATCTCCAGTCATGTATTTGTGGCTAAGATGGAATTCTCGTATATGTATTTGTTTTATTTTGGCAAATAACTATGAATTTGTGGTTTAAAGAGTACTAAGAAACTCTTTTATTGTTAAATATTTAGTTATATTTGATAATTACAGCCTATGATGCATGTTCTTACATGAATTTAATGATTTTATATATGCATAGGTGGTTAGAAATTAGGTAAAATTAAATGGTACTACATTGAGAGTAGTGGTTTTCTGACAACCTTGCCAAGGTAATGGTAAGATTAAGCTAGATAAAAAAAAATTGCTTTAAATTTTAATGTTCCTTATCAAAATTGTGGCCTTATGAGGCAAAAAATTATAGATTTATATGTTATCCAAGTTATATTTTGTAGATTTTTCATGGCCAAAAAAGGGTGCATGCAACACTTCATCTTGATCACTTTGTCCTTACAAAGGAAATTAGGCCAAGTTGGAAGGATGGTTTTCTAGCCTAGTTGAGTATAGGGCGTGGTTTTCTTATAGGTAGCATGTAAATTTCAATTAGGTAAGGTTGTGGGTTTACTGACAATGTGAGTTTGATAAACCTTCTAGTTATACCAAGAAGATGATTTTATGACAATATACTTATTAAGATGATAGACTATGTGTGCACATCGTATGCATGACTATTATGTTGATAATGATTGATAAATTTTAGAAATATTGTTATTTCTCTTATTGAGCTATCTATTGAATTCTTGTAAAGAGTTGATGTTGTTTGAAAATAGTGTTGTATTCTCTTTTTGTTATATCATAATTCTTGGTTATGTTTTTGTTACTAGGACATATCCTCTTCCAGGAGGGGAGGATGTCATGTCCCCACCAGTTAATACCATTATGTAACCAATTTGATGAGGTGTGATTTTATATTTATCTGGATCGGGTCAGAACTAGACCAAACATTTTAATTAGAATATAATGATTTGCATACTTATATTTATACCTATATATATACATCTATATATATACATATACATACATACATACATACATACATATATATATATATATATATATATATATATGTATACACACACACATATATATACATACATATATATATACATATATATACATATATATATATATATATATATATATATATATGTATATATATATATGTATGTATATATATACATACATATATATATATATATATATATATATATATATATATATATATATGTATGTATGTATGTATGTACACACACACACACACACACACACACACACACACACACACACACACACACACACACACACACACACACACACATATACACACATATGTATACACACACACACACACGCGCGTGTGTGTGTATTTAATACTAAGGTGATCTAATTACATTTTTTGTGTACACACACACATGTATATGACTGTCTATATATTTTCTGGAGGAGCCTTTTTCATCTTGTTCTGAAATCATTTGAGTTTATGTCTATGTCAGCATTTACCTATAAAATTAATTTAAGAGAACTATATTGTTTAAAATCTCATGCATAGGCATAAACACATATATAAATAAATAATTTTAGTTATTGAATTATAAAATATTTTGAGTCCCATTTTGTGAAATGGTTTTTAAGGGACTTTCTTTAGCAACATGGGCATGACACCTTGGTTGTTGAAAGGCCATGTAACCTCATTAGTGTGGGACATTGTAAATAAAGGAATTAATTTTTAAATTATTTGGTATTGTATTTTGGATAATGGTTCATTGAATTATGGTGTCTAGACATGGGTAAGAAATAACATTGTGGAAAAGGTTTATTTCCTTATTATGTGCTTTGGCATGGGGAAGAGGATGTTAATTGGATGCCTATGTGGGGAGACAATAAAACAAACAAAAATTTGTATCCTCCTTAACCACTAATCCACATGGAAATCTGCCTATACATGGGTTGGAAAGAGCAAATGTTTGTGGGAAACCATGCTTCCTCCTTAAGGCATTTATTGAGTGGATCTTCATTTTTTTAGCCATAGTTTTGTTTGGGGAATGTATTTTAGTTTATAGTGAATTGCTTAGGGTTAACTTTTCATGTCGATAATTTTGGGGGCTATTGAATACTATAAAAAGGAAGCAAAGAGAGAACAATTAATATGGCGTTGGTGTTTGAATGAAATAATGGATTTAAAATGGAGGTTACTACCATGGAGAATGGAAGAAGGAAGAGTGGGGTGAGGATGTCATGGATAATAGGGAAGTTGCAGGCCTATATCTTATCCACTAGCTTGTGAGGGGATTTTGGATGAGATTAAGAGGTTTCAAACCATGTTTTGAGCTGCTAAGATAGGGATGAGTTGGGGAATTAATAGAAGATCGATGCTTAGGAGAAAGGAACGAAGTTGTTGCTTGTGTGGTGCCACCCTAGGGAGAAAGGTAGAATTTAAAACCCTTGTGCATATTTTTCTAAGTATGTGATTTCCTCTTTCTAAGTTATATTCTATTTTCAAAATTTTATGATAACACATGGAAGTTATAAAAACCCTATTTGTTGATATTTAACATGTGGTTATCATCCTCTCCTTGGTATAAATTATGATTTTTAAATTATGTATTAATAATTTTCATCTGAGTTAAAAAACATACTGGGTATATTCATTTCTGAGGATAATGATTATTCTCACTTTTTTATATGCCACAACCTGGAGTAAATATGAAACTTTTATGTGAAAGGTGTTGGTTAATTTACTTCAGGAAAGACAATGTATGACCCTGGGTAATGTCTAGTGTTTTTATGATTAATGGATATCAAGTATGTATGTTAAATCATAATAGAGGGATTATATCAATTGATTAGTGGAATTGGATTTATAGTTCTTGTTCCATTGTTTAAGGTCATATTATAAAAAGAAATAAAAATACTATGCTTTCATTTTACTAAAGATGGGGTGGGTTTTCCCCCAATATTTGAACATTGCCCTGGCATGAAAATCCTTCTATTATTTAAATAATTGTCATGGGAAAATCACCTTTGATAACCTCCTAGGTTATTAAATATAGTGAAAAAATACCTTATACTTGACACACCTTACATACTTGATTAAACATAGGTTGAAAATTTTATCAAAGTGTGAATTATTGCATAACACCTTTTTTTGAGATGGTAATCATGTTGGTCTAAGTTACCACTTGTAATGGAAATGGTAAATTTCATACATAATCATGGAACTACATTTATTCTTTTATGACAAGATTTGGTATTGGTTGGCAAACTATGGAAGTTTAATTCTAGGAATGTATATATTGAGTTAATTAACATTTTATGTATTTAAACGTGCTTATGTAGGATTTAATTCATAATGTCTATTTATTTAATAAGTGATTATTTATTTTTAGGTGATCATGGTTATGTGGTTTAGTATGCAAAAAAAAAATGATGAAAACTAGTATACCGCCATTTGGTTGCACTTTTGGTAAGATAAGACACCATTAATTTATTGAGGAAATGTTAAATTTATTGTTGTTGTGATTTCACTAATAATGCTTATATTCCATTTTTATGTGGTAAATGTTTATGTAAAAAGCTAATCTTGCAAGGACAAGTAGTCTATTTATATTAGCCTTGCTTATGCATATTTCATTTTTGGCTTTTACTTTCTTTAATGATGGTTGGAATTATTGGAAATCTCATGTTTATGAAGGAGGTGTTTAAAATTACACATGTATTCCATTATGTTATTTTTATTTGGATGGTATCACTCATTGATAAAATGAATTTTTTAATGTATCAAAATAGTTATGAATGGATAAGAGTAGTGTATTCATCACTGTTGTAGATTATATTGCCATTTGTTATGAGCATGATTGATATTGTCTCACAGTAAATACATGGTTATGAATTATATTATTTGTTTGAAAGTTCATATAATGGTTCAATATTATTTTCCCTTTTGTATAAATATTAACTACAATAGTAAGTTAATTTGGGCTGGTTACTTCCTTATGTGAACTTTTAATTAGCTTGGTTGTTTCCCTTATGGAACTTGTTTTATTAAAATAGAATTTGAATCTTATAATATTTATTTTAAGGAGGAACACATTTCCATCTTAAGTTGACACATATATTTCCACCCTTTCAGTGTAGGGGTATTCAATTCAGTTGGCTCTTCCCTTGTTTATTTGGTTCCCTATTTAATAGGCTACCTGTTGAAGACCTTATACATCATTGTTAACCCATGTAGGGTGTGGGAGTGATAAAATTGTTGGTTGAACTTATTAGAATTATAGATCATTGTATTTACAATATATTTTATTAAATGCCTGATTTAAACATTGTACTTATTGGGTAGCACAATGGGTTCCTTGTGCTCATGCCTTTGGGATTCTATTTATATTCACATGATAAAACTACTAACCTATGAGGGTTGTTTGGGTTATTGTATCAACCATATTCATGTAGTTTTTTACTTGATGATCTAATCTATTATTTGTAACTCCATGTTATATTTTGTAGTATTCATTTTATATTTTAATCAACATTTTGGAAATAAGGATTTTTAGGTAACATGACAGCCATACATTGAGTAATTTCACTTGAATATGGTTAAATTTGAGTTGTTGGAATGCCTTTTTATGAAGGGAATTACCCATGTGGAATTGGTAATTAAGGTTATATTAGAATGACAAAAATAATTACACATATGTGTCAATGTTATCCAACTTATATTAGTTATTAAATTATGTATGTGAGATAAGGATTCTATTCATTTCCTTATTGGTTAATTGATGGGTGCTTGGATCATTCTAGATTTTATATACAATATCAATCTAATCTCCATAACACTTATTGATTAATAAATTAAGTGTATAAATTCATTATATATATGCATTCACACATGTTATTATTAAGACCTTATCATACTATTAAGTGTTGGAAATTCATATGGTAAATGAAATATATTATGGTCTCATGGAAACTTGTTCCATGAAGTTATTTTCAGTAGCTTCTATTCCTACATTAACTTGTGAAACCAACTAAATGGATGCCCTTGTCTTTGTAATACTACTTTTACTAATTAATAATAATGATGCTGATGATGATGATGATGATGATGATGATGATGATGTATATTTTTGTTAACATTATGTCAAACATTGGAAAACTAGTAAAAAAATGAATCACTTATTATATTTAAAGGGTGTGAATTCATTCATGACAATTAGTTTTGAATATGTCTTATGGGTAGTGAAAGCATGAAACCATATTCAATAGGAAAGTTAATAAATGGGTTATTATTATCTTGGAATTAAATGAAATCAACCATAATAACACTTGATAGATAGAGTTATGGGTTAATGCTCCAATACCCAAAGTACTACTATTTTGGTACATTGCCTCTTGGTTGCATGATTAGACATGTGTAAAAATTACACTATGTATAACTAGATTATCATTAATATAACCCATAGCTAGCCTAAAATATGTTAAGGAAATTATCCTAATGGATAAAATGTCACTCAATTAAGTCACTATCCCCCCTTTTTTGATAAATCATTCATTGATATTAATTCTAAGAGTTGAAAGATCCAGTAATGTGAGGATCCTATGGTTAATAATCCATTAATATAATTACATTTGGATACCACAATCAATGATGGCACATTTTAATAATAGGTGTTATCACATACTAGGTAAGAGGTCATATGAATGAGGCCTTGTTTGTATCTAGGATGATTAAAGATGTTGTGTCCTCTTTAACATGTTCACTTTTCTTGGTGAATGATAAACATTAATTATGGTTAAATGTATGTGGTTACATAGTGCCATGGTATTATTTTAAGGTTAATATCATGATCTTATGTGGAAAAATTGAGCTGGTCCTACCTTATGCAATCATAGGGTTTTATATCCCTAAGTCTTATGTTGGTCACCTTTGTAGCAAAGTAATGTTAGCTATTGGTGGACCAAAGTATGTTGTAATGTTTGTCTTGATGGTACCTTGAAGTCATATTAGGACCTAGTGTATAAATTATGGTACCTTATTTATATCAGGTTGATATGTTTGAATGTAATTAGTAAGTTGACTCATTGTATGTTGTGTCCTACTCTATGTCATTAGCCCTATCAAGGATAACCATGGGCTTGAGTGAATCTCCTTACCTAGTGAGTTTCCAAATCATAACCACATAAGGTTATCAATTGATTATATTGGGTTGATGATACCTAAGCTATTTGATGGGGAAACTATGCCTTCTAGAGTTTTAAAGGTTATTATTGTTGGCTCTCACACTAATATCCCTCAAATGGGGTATCACCCTTTAGGAATTCCCTTTTCCCTATGGAATATTCTAGTGATTATCATTTTGACATAAGTATCTCATTAACCAAATTTTTTTATGGGTTCTCTACTCATCTAATGTAAGACTGTGTTGATGTGTCTTGCATGGTAGAGTGGTGTAGTGAGTTATAGATGCATTTTTGTTGTGTACTCTATTAACCCCTATTTTTTTTGTGGGATGTTTCATTTACATTTACAATCACATCATAAATAAAACCTTTATCACATATTTATTCCCACATCTTAATGGGAGATCTTTGTGTTTATAATATAATTTGAAGGGATTTTTTCTATAAATAACAATCATTACAAAAAGTGGTTAAAATAATATAAAATTTTAAAATATATATTTAAGTTCTAAAATCATAAATTGAAACTTTAAAATTTAATGGTTGTTAATGCTTGAGGAGACTTTATTCATTGACAATTTTTTTTCCTAATTTCCCTTTAAAACCCCACTTTTAAATCTTCCTACCCTCTATTTTTGTATGTAAAATTTGTAAATAATAAAAAAAATGGTATGTAATTAGGGTTACAATATAAAATTGTAGAGACACATTATTATCAATGTTATAAACTATAAAAGACTTGTTATAGTTGCTTTATCATTATTAAAAAAGTTCCATGTCCCTCATTCCATACAATGAATAATATAAATATATTAGTCTTAAAAACATCAAAATAATATCTTACATGGAGATTGATGTTAAAAAATATGCATATTATGGGTAGTTGAATAATTCTTGAACATACGAACATAAATGATATTAAAATTAAATACAAATTATGAAGGACTGAAGAAATATAAAAAATTGTTTTCTAATGAAACTCTTTGGAAAGTCTAGCACAAAAATGAGTGTTTGGTTAAGTTTCGTATGCAATTAATATTGATATCAATGTATGTTTTCTTAATGTTTTAAGTGTCTTATTTATGTATATTAACCTTATCTAACTTTGATGAAGCTAATATAAAATTTATACACACCATCTTCATAATATTTTTATTTATAAAATTAAGATAAAATAATTAAACTCTTAAAGAGGATGTACTTTTCATTAATTAAATTAAGTAAAATAAATATTTATTCATCATGCTAATTGTATTATTTTACCACTAGTCATAATAGACACACACACATATAAATATAATATAAAGTTATGAAATCATTTATTTGAAAATAAGTAGAAATGAGTATAGGGTGAACTATTTTTATATGAAATATTAATTTCATTATTTATTGATATAATTTTAAATGTAGTTAATGTATGAAGAATCAATTCAAGATAAAAATTTTCCATTTCTTGACTATTATTACCAAACAATTAATCATTATTTAAATATAAAAATAATATATTTTGTCTCAAAATAACAATTATGAATAAAAAACTAAAAAAATATAATTTAATATAATTCCAATTTATTTGATTTTTATTTAACTCAAAAAAACTAATATATGTTTTTTTCCATTTATCCTAAGGAATTAAATCTTAAAATAGTAATCCCCAAAATCTAATGGATTCTAAATAAATAATATTAATAAAAAAAACATCTCATTAAATAATGTTTGTACAATGTACAAGTTTTTTTGCATCCATTTTTTAATGTTACCATTTATTTATGAAACACTAGTATAATTTATGAAGGGTTTGACAATCGATCATGTGTTTTCTAGCTTCATTTTTTATAATTTTATCTAAAAATCTGTTAAATCTTATCATGATCTATAAATCTAGATAACCCTAATGTGAAATATGGTGTAATGGATACAAAATAACTAATACAATGGTTATTTATTAAACTTCATTTTTTTTATAAATTTAATTAAAATTGTTTATTGAAAAATAATTAATTAGTATAATATCACTTTAAATGTACTAGATAATATTTAACTTTTATAATGTTATTTGATTATGATTCATTTTAATTAGGATAGAGTAATGTCAAATGAATATATTTTATCTGATAGGGTGTTTTTATATTATTTTTACATCATTGTTTTATTATAGTATTACTTTCTTATATTTGGAGAGGATGTTGAGATGGACTTATTTTCAAAAGGTAGGAAATGTTTAGAGGGTGGAGTGTATTGAAGCAATAGGAAAATAAATTATAAATATGTGGGATAAGGATTTGTTATTTTTAGTGTTAGTATGGTATTAAATGAAAAAATATAATTTTTTTTTTTAGTTGATTAATTTTAAATAGTGAGCATTTTATCTTCTTTTATTATGTAAGCTAAATAAGAAGGTTTTATAAGGCTCATGCAACCGTTAGTTTAAACAAAAGTATTTTAAGCAAAAGATAGTCAAAGAAAGATAATATTTCAAAAAAAAAGGTCTTAAAAAAAGTATAAATTAAATAAAAATCTAGAAGCAAAAACAAACCAATATGGATTAAAAACTAAACACAATAGACCATAGATCAATTAACTGCTAGACCTAGAAAGCTCCTCAAATCTTGTATTTTCTTGTCTAGTCTCATATTCTTCCTTAGTATCTAGGATATATTCCTTCAACAAAGTATTTTTTATTATTTCCATGGTATACTTTGATGAACCTTCATCTGAGGTCAAATTGGTCATATCCTACATAGGGGATTCTTCAAAATTTTCCACTAGTTCCATTTTATTTTTAGGCATAGTGTCTTCCATCTTTAGAACTATGTCCAAGTCATTTTTAAGCTTCATAGTAGATGTTTTTAGTCTATTCTGGTTTGGAATGAGGTCTAACATGGCCATCCAAATCTATTCCAAATTTTACCTTATTTTTTATTATATTAATTTAATATGAATTAAATTTTTGAATACAACAAAATTTTAGAGATGTACATTTCATTAAAAGTTCTAGTTATAAATTGCTATATATATAATCTTGATATTTTTGGAAAACAATAGGAAGAAAATAAATTAGCTTATATTTATGGATTTTAATGGATCTAAAGTTAGTTACAACCATATAAAAATCATCCATGCATGACTATTGCAACAAAAGATTCAGGACAAATTCATTAACTATGCTTAGATAGGTCTATGTTTTGTACGCATTAGTGCAAGACATTTGTGTCCATTGAATGTGGACTTGTCAACAATAACTATGACATATGTATAATATTGAAAATTAAAGTAAGATATAATTGTGACAATTAATACTTAGGAATGAAATATCAATATATCCATGGATAAGTTTTCACTTTCTAGATAACAATGTAGGCCAAATGTGTATGTTGATTGTTGACTTGTTTTCACTAACTATGATAAATATATAATTATTTCATCACATACACATTTATTAACTAAGAATATTGATGTATCTTAAATATTATGTGTAGATATATACAAAGCTAAACCTTAGTTCTTGTACATAAACTAATTTCACATCAATAAAGTGGGTGTTAGGTAAAAGGGATTGAGTTGGACCAACCTTCATCAATATTAATTTAATCTACAAGTGTTTCACTAGATTGGTAATGATATTAATATGTCTCAAAATATAATATAGTTGTCCAACTAGTGTTTATGTGTGAAATTGTTAGTGCAAGTTTAGATGCTCATTATTATATTTTACCCTTGGTATAAGCATGAAAATGTGAATTCAACCTTTGTAAAATTTGAATCTATATTAATAAACTCTATAGATAAAATATCTAATATTTGTATATCTTTTGAAAGTGTGGAGTGTCATCCGTAATGACTTATTGTTTTGTGTGTGTGTGTGTGTGTGTGTGTGTGTGTGTGTGTGTGTGTGTGTGTGTGTGTGTGTGTGTGTGTGTGTGTGTGTGTGTGTGTGTGTGTGTGTATGTTAATTCCAATTACAAGAACTATTTTGTTTCAAAATCTGACCCACCATGACCCAATGGATATAAAGAAGACCCAAATAGAACATAACCCAAAATAAAATCATAAATTTACACTTAGATAAGTATGTGCTTCATAGAAATTTTTATTGGATTAAACTTATCCAACCATAAAATAATTCTAAAAAATATAAAATACCATAATTATGGATCTACATGATGAAATTGGAAAGATAAATAAAATTTGATAAATGAATTAAATATTGAGGGAAAACCAATAAAAATGCACCATTCATTTTCCAGTAGTCTATATGTGCTAAGTTGTAAAAAATGACATTAAATGTGGGTTTATAAAAAAATTGGATGTGTACATTCCCAAAAACCCTTCCCCACCATTAATTCTAGTAATGAAAGCTATAGAGTAAAGAAGTGAATAATAACTGAGTGTGTATCACATACTTTACCTTTGACTTGACATTTGTATTGTGTAAGTGAAAATTACAATACCACTAGTGGTCAATGTCCATATATGAAATATGAAAGTTTTAATTTGATATTGAGAGTTGAAGAGTAAGAAATGAGTACATTTGTATACATGTAATGATTGTGTTTTGAATATGATACACCCTTAACCTATAACATGTCTAGGGATATGTGTGTCCAATATGTGGCTTACATAGTATTTAAAATTATCAAATCACATTTCTCTATGTTATTATATTGTTAGTAGGCTAGGCCTACGAAGTAACCATGGATTAAATATAATATATATGAGAGATAGTGGTTATAATTTAAGCATCATGTTGTGAATTTTTATTTTATTGTATTATTTTTCAATTTTTCCCCTTGAAGTGGCTTAGTCATTTTTATATATCTTTTTATTAATCCACCAATTTTTTTCGTGGATATCCATATTCTACTCATATTTTTATGATATATTATTCCATTTTTTGTGAATTATCTAATTATTTTCATTACAAGTAGTATCGATCTTTGATTTGATAAAGTTTTCATGGCATGATTTTTTGGATATGGTGTATTAGTTGCCTTAAGAGCTAAAGGATTGAAAAACCATAAATTGATTTAGGAAGAATTTTATTTCATCACTAAAATATAGTTTGAGGTTTTTTTCAATAAAAAAATGCTATGAGATTTTTACCCTTGTGAAAATTATCAGTAATTGGATTCATTTCATTGAGATGATCATAATGGTATTATCCTTTGTTATAATTTTTTTCAAGCCAAGATCTTAAACCCTAGGGTTCATGCATCACTGGTCTAAATACTCATGGATGCATGAAAGGGAAAGACACTAAAATAAAAATGCCACACAAGGAGGACATAGAGTCTAAATATTTATAATCTATGGTTTTTGTTTTAGTTAACCAACTTTAGTTATCTATGAAAATCATGGTGAAGAAAGATAATCTCAATGCCATAAAATGTGGCATCAACATGGTAGAAAGAGACATGGATGATGTGAAGTATTAATAAATATATGTCAATGGTAAATATAATGTTCTTTAATCTCATATTCCATATCCAAATATTCCTCCACCATTCCATTTGATTTATTCTACCCAGAACAATAAAAAATCAAATACCATTTTAAAGAACATGTTGCCTAGAGTGGATGTACACAAGTTTGATGGTAAGGATCCACTTAGTTGAATCAATCAAATAGAAAATTTATTTTATATAAAATATAACCTATGTTAAGATAAGGTGCTCATGGATATTTATATCTAGAACTTGACAAGTTCATTTAGTATCGGTGTTTGTGTAATAAAAAAAATAAGAGCCTTCTTGTTACCTACTCAAAGTTTATTGATGAGTTTTAGATGGATTATCATAATATCACTATAAAAAACTAATTCATTCAATTAAAAAATTTATTTCAAATAATAATTTTTAAGGATTATATTCAAACATTATATAATCTATCCACATGTGTGGATGACATCAATGAAGACAACATGAATGACATGTTCTAAGGTGGGCCCAAGGATAGCATCCAAATTGATGCTCGCATGTTTTATGAAACTTTAGTATATGAATCCGTCATATTCATATGCATGGTATAGGAAAAATATCAAGTCAAATAAATGTATTTCACTTATGGACAATAATACATTTCCCCAACACAATAATTTATATAGCCTAAAATAGTCATTCCTCAAAAAATTAAAGAGAATTAGGCAAAAGGATTATGTTTAGACTATGATATCAAGTGTATAAATAGATAAAAATATGATGATAATAAGTTGTTATAAATTGAATGATTCAATTAAGATGAATAATATGGTGATGCCTTAGGTGATGGTGAAGAATAAATAGAGGAGGAATTTGAATATTCCTAACCAACTAGCTCTTATCATGAACTTTCAGGTATTATCACTCCTTAAACACTTAAGGTTTTAGGTTTTCTCAAGAAATAAAAAGTGAATTTTTTTGATAGAATTAAGGAGTGTGCATAACTTAGTTAATAATAAACTAGATACTTTTTTGAACTATTTCAATAATCACTTAGCTATAGATTTTAGGTTATGATTGTAGATGGTTCCATAGTCAATTGTTCTAATAAATTCCATAACATTAAGATTTATTTGGGAGACTATGAGATATATTATCCCATGTTTTATATTCCCATGGATGAGCTAGACATTATTTTAAGATTTCAATGGCTCATAACCTTCAACACAATAGAAATAAGTTTATAGGAACTATTCATGCACTTTCATTCTAAAGGTAGGACATTTGAATTATATGTACTACATGATAACTATCCACAATTGGATAGTTATCATTAAATGTCAAAGATTGTCAAGAAAGGGTTAAAAGGATTTTTAGGATGTTTTTTTTCTACATAAGCTCAAACAATAAAGGCATCTTCACATCTTGATCTATATATGATTATTTAAGACCTCCCAATTATTTTTGGGTCCATGCCAAAATTATTAACACAAATAAGAGAACATAATCATTAAATTATAATCATTCTATGGATTCAAACATCAAACCACATAGGTATCCATGTGCTCATAAGAGTGGAATTGAAAATATGGCACCAAAGGGTAGTCTCATACTTATCCAAAGTTAATATTAATCATTGATGATCATGTTGTATAATAAGTATGATACTTCAAGGATGTGTCCAAACTAATGAAAAATCAACATGTACACCATAAAATGTAGGATCCTTATTCTAGTAATTTTTTATTTTATAGATGTGTTACATGGTGTTTTTTATTATAAAAAACTAGATAATTGTATGTGGTACCATACAATTTTAAATATAGATGATGATATCCATAAAAATTATTTCCAAACACATGAAGGGCATTGTGAGTTTTGGTAATTCCTTTTAATATCATAAATGCACCATATACATTTCAAAGTGTGATGAAAACTACTTTTAGGCCTTTTTCATGAAATTTGTGATCATATTTTTTTTATATGACATTCTAATATATACCAAATCTTGGGAATAATAATTTAATCATGTAAAACATGTGCTTTTAGTTTGATAAAAAGATCAACTCTATGTAAAACCTTTAAAATAATATTTTGGACTATAATATGTAGAGTACATGGGTCATATTTTCTCACATGAAGGATTAAAATTATACACTAATAAGATTAAAAAATATGATGGAGTGGCAGGTGTAAAAAAACCTTAATAACATCCAAGTATTTTTGGAGCTAACAAGTTACTATTGCATATTTTTGAAAAATTATGGAAGTATAACATAATCACTCACAAATTTATTTAATAATAACTCCTTCCTTTATAATTAAATAACTACCAAGGCCTTTGATAATTTGAACGAGGCTATGTTCACCACTGTAGGTTTTTCTACCCTTGATATTTCCAAAAAAATATTTTTGAATGTAATGCATTAGGATATGGCATGGGCATAGTAGTCATGTAGGAAGGAAGACCCATTTCATTTTAGAGTTGTAAAATCAAGATTAAATAGAAGATAAATACAATATATGAGAAAGAGTTGTTGGATATTGAAGAATTAAAGTAATGGGAACTTTATCTTATGGGTAGACACTTTAAGGTAAAGACTAATCATGATAGTCTATAATATTTTCTATAAAAATGATTTTCATCAAAAGAAAAAAAAATGGATGATTAAAATGTTGGGATATGAATTTTAAATCATCTCTATGAAAGTAAAAGATAATTTTTAGTATATGCACTATCTAGGAAGGATGAATCCACTAAGGCATTATTATGTGGAATGACCATTTGGAAGATAGTTTGGATGGAAGAGGAAACATCAGAATGGGGGAATGACATGGATACAAAAGTTTTGATTCAAAATATCATGCATATTTTTGGTTATTCTAAAAAAATAATGTTTAAATGGAATGTATTATAGTATAAATATTTATTTTACCTATGTACTAATTTCATCTTCAAGCACAGGATCCCTAAGGATATTCATATGTCTCCAATAGGTCGGCACTTAGGATTTTTGAAAACCTATCATAAAATCAAGTAGGATTCATTTTGGGAAGGAATAAAGGTGGATATACCCATATTTGTGGTATAATTCATGGGATGTCAATAGAACAAGGGTGAAATAATTAAGACACCAATTCTTATGCAACCTTTATTAATTCCTAGTTAAAGATGGGAGGAGGTTTCCATGGATTTAATTATATGTTTTCCAAGGTTTGAAGGTAAAAATATAATTATGGATAGGCTCAAATCATATGTAATTTTTTGTTCATTTTCACAATCATTTGTAGCTAGTATATGTTGAGGTCAACATACCCCCATTTTTGAAAAATGAGGGCCCTTATCCATTTTTTGCAAATTATGTTGTAAATTGAACATTCAACTTGATTAGTGAACATTATTTAATATCATGTGTTGATCTAGTTTACATTAGCATGTTTTATTCATTTTAATTTATCTAATATTTACAATGCATGATTGTTGTGTTTCTATGTTGCAGGTTTAATGGAGTTCTATTTGAATGAACATTGTTCAGGGTTTTATGATTTAATGCTGATTTAACCCTTTTTGGTTAACCTTTGCTGTTTGGTTAATTAATTGAATCCATGTTTTAATAAGTGTTTAAAACCTTAGTCTAAATGTTTTATCCCAAGTTTTTATTTTGAAATGGGTTCATATTACGTGGGTTTCTTTTTAAAATAAATTTAAATTAATGTGGGAACGTGTTTTTATATTTTAAATCTAGTTTAAATTTTATCCTAAGTTTTAATTATGTTTATTGACATGAATAAAACCTTGGTATTAAATTTATCCTAATTTTATTTACACTTATAAATACTTAATTTAGTATATTTCATTGTCCACAAGAACAAATTAAATGACAAATCACTAAGTGGTAAAATATTGGGATCTTGAAGCAAAAATCAATGATCTACGGGCAAAGCTGAAGTCAATAAGTCAATGGGAATTTATTGATGGTGTGCATTAATAATTTAATGGATATTTTATAGTGAGCTAGAAATTAAAGCATAAAAATATTCTAAAATCAAATGCATGAGTTACAAGTGTCATGATCTCGATAAAGTGGTAACAGATCTGACGGTGAGCAAAGGTCAATAAGTCAAGGATGTTTAGAAAGAACATGAGAGTGAAAAGTGACACAATCATGTCAAATGATAAAATAGGTAAATGGCTCATGTATGAGATTTATATAAAGATGGATATTGATGTCCCATGTTTTATTATGCAATCAATAGATCAATGATGCAAGTCTAATCCTACATAAGGAAGATCAATGTCCCACATTTGGTCATACATTAAAGATAAATGGTGTGAGTGGAGTCAAAAACTCAAAGATCCTAGGTTGAACATGATGATAACATGTGGTGTAAGAGAATTTAATCGATGAATATTATTTTTAATTACATAAAGAGATCGTGAAGTTGCCAAGTGGCACACTCTTGAGAGCTTTGATGGAAGATCAAATGCCCATGATAGAGTCAAGGATATGAAGACTTTATAAGAGATAAATGGTGAAATTTGATCGACCTTCAAGATTGCACAAAGTAATGACATATGTCTAAAGGAGACAAATGTTCACATTTTAAATAAATGAGAAGTGTGACATGGAAGTGCCATATAGGTAGAACACATTATATTGAGATATCATGTGGACCTAAGTACATGAAAGGTATAAATGTGCAATCTAAATGCAATCTAAGGCACTAAATCTCATGCTCTAAATTTTCTTAAAGCTCTGCATGAACCTTTAAAAAACCCTATAGTGTATAGATTACCCTAATTATCTTTAGATTCACTATAATTATGTCGAAAAGGTTGAACTATCTTCCCCAATTGGATAATTAAATCAAGATTATAGAAATAGAGACACATAAACATGTTTCAGTTGAGGTGTATTTATGATTAATTGTCGAAGGATGTGTGTTCAAGGACATCAAGTTTGTAGATGTTTCTTTGAACATAGGGGATAACAATTATTATAAATTGTTTTGGACATTTAAAAACTAACTAGTTATAACTAGGTAAGAAGAGAAGATTCTCCCAGCAAAGAGACTTTATGATGATATTATAGCAATTGAGATGATTAGACTTCACCATTCAGCTACAAAACCTAAGATACTTCATTGCATTGATGTTATTGGTTGTAATTTTAAAGAAGCTAATATAGACAAGGGTATGTTAATTAATGAACATAATCAGAGGAAAGTTTCTTATATTTCCCCAATTGTCTTTGAGTCTTATTATAAATTTATCAAGCCCCAAATTGACCTAAATTCTATTAATTCATAAGATAAAGAGAATAAAATTATGGATACCCTATATATGTGGTTAAAATTTGGCAACCAAGTTGTTATGTACCCTATAAAGAACATCCCAATAAGTCAATTTAGACTTAGAATTAGTTTGGTGATGACAATGTTTAACAAGTTATATGGGTGTGAAACTATAATATATGTCGAGACAATGTGGGTGCCCATGGTGTAATTCATCATTGAAAAGGTGATAGTCCCTCCATTAGGTGAGGTAATCAACATCTCCATAAGTAGATAAATATATGAAATCAGGCATATAAAGAAGATTGAGTTTACATGATGTCCTATCTTTTTTATGCCCTGTGTGCAACTGCAAAGATTTCCAACTAGAGAAAATGGTCTCCGAGTGGTACCCAGACCATCTCATGGTATGATTCCAAGTTGCACACAAATAAGTATAGACACAATATTTAATTTATTTGTAATTATGTCTACCCTACATTAAGTGAAGCTATAACTAGTATTCCAAGGGAGAGAGTAATCCCTCTAATCAAGAAATCTATTGAAGTAATGGGGGATATATGGATGTATCCTAATTGTACTATCATAAGGATTGAAGGAACTCAAAGATATCTCAAGTTGCTTATCCATGTTACTAATAAACTAATAGAACAAGAGGTTGCCTACCAATTTTTCTATGGCATAGATGGCCTTATAAAAACTAAGATAAAGGGTCACCTACATAGTTTTCCTATGAAAACTAGCAAGACCACTTTTAGACATTGGGATTACAATGAGGCTACATCAAAACATAGGTTGTCTTTCAACCTATAGATGGATAATCTTAGGAAATGAGACCTTTATGGTAGGGTAAAAGAGAATTTAAGGATCAAGGTTATTTTCAATGTATCATATGAGCATGATCCTAATTCATTTGATTTCATATACATTGAAGCATACTCATATTTTGAAGTAACCAAGAGATTAAAGTAACACAACATAAGGCATGAGTCTAGATTGAATAGGGACCAAAAAATGGAAGATAGATGGGAATTAGGCCCAAGGAAGTATCATTTTATTGGTGTTGGTTCTTCTAAAATGCCCTCAATAGAAATTCAAATTTATCATAGAACAAAAGAGAGGAATCCAGTTGAAATCGCTCCTAGTTCATTAGCTCGTGAATCTTCTAAAGCAATAGAGTAAGAGTCATCTTAAGAACAGGTGCATATGATATCCATAGATCCTAATGAGTATTTTAAGGATGCATTGAATATGATATATATGGCTTATGAGATATTTTCAAACAAAGAGGAATAAGTGTTTATAAAACTAAGTAAGAGAAGGATAAAGGGAAGTCTTTAGACATGGTTTTTATTGATACTCCAAAGAGAAAAGTTGAGATTGCCATTACTCCAAAGGAAAATAAATAAAGGGTATCCATCACTCCTCCTTTGAGTTAATTCCACTTGTTTAATGAGGTAAAAATATTATATGTTCCACCTATCCTTGATTGGTTCATTTATGAGCCAAGGATAGAAAATCTTCCCACTATTTACCATCCATGGAAAATGGTGAAAGATATTAATATCCCTCTATAACAAGAATTAAAACCCTAGATCATTATTATATAATAAAAAGAGACAAGGAGATTGGATACTCCTATTTAGTCAACATAATCACAAGTAGAGGTCATAGTTCCTTATGTGACCCAATCTTTAGTTGGGGTCAAGTTTGACCCAAGCACTGCTAGTTTGCAAAGAGTGACTAAGAAGATAGTTAAGAAGGGTGGTGAAGAAATCATATATAAAAAATTAGAGCCCTTGACTAATTTGACCTAAGATAAAGGATAGAGGCCTAGTGAGGATACAATATTCAAGAAGGATGTCATCAAGTTGGTTCAAACATAGTCAAAAAAATTACAAATCGCTATCAAAGTCTTGAAGTAGCAAAAGGACTTAGAGTAAAAGTGTATCTTAACAATGCTAGGGGATATTGCCAACAAATTTAAGGCATTATCTCTGATACATTTGGTTCTATTATCACTCTAGAGTGTACCCTATTTGAATATGTGTAAAACACACCCTCTCTATAGCTAATACAATTGGAACTTATTAGAGTGTGGGTGACTCTGTGTTGAGAAGAACCACTAAAGAGGGCTAGTTACCTTAAAATTTATATTTTAAAACTAAACTATTTTGATTTTTGGGGTGAAAAGGGAAGAAATAAGCTAAAATGAGAAATACTCTCTAATTAGGTGATTCACTTGAATTGATTATATTCCCTAAAAGCTTTCTAAAACTAAGTAAGACATACATATGAATCTAAAAGAAAACTCTGCATTCAATCCTAAACATCAGTGATTCAAAAGAAGGCTTGAAAGAAGTTTGCAAAGCAAATTCAAATCCTGTCTCTTTAAATGACCTATAGAGGATGAGATTTTCATAGCAGGTGTGGAAAGGACCTTAAATAAAGGAAATTATATGCCACTTTTATGCTGGTATACAATCAAATTACACTCTATTCTAATCCAAAAAAACATATGCAAAAAATCTTCTTTATTTGATAAATGGTGTCAATTACAATTTCTTCTCTGCTTTAGGATTTTTTCAAAAATGGCTTCAAAATTCCAATATATAGGTCTAATACCTTAACTAAAACCAAAGTGGCATGGCAAATAGAAGTATTAGCCTTTTTTGAGTTAAAATAAGACTAAAATCCTTTTACAAAATTAAATAAAGGATTTAAAATCTTCTAATTATTCAAAAATTTCATGTTCTTCAATTTTAGCATAGAATTGAGAAATGGTGGGCCCATGTTGACTTTTCAAACTTCCTTGCATGAAAAGCATGGGAGATGCATGAAACTACTCAAACTAGTCAGCTGAAAAGATTTGACCCTTAAGGACTAGTTAAGTCAACTTGAGCTCAACTTTCATGAATTGAATCTTATAGATTGAATTGAGAATGATATATCCACTTAATAAATAGATATTCCATGTGGTAACTCCAAAATTGATTATTTTGATAGTTTTTCAATGCCATTCTTTACTTGCTTGATTGACCAATTAAGTCTATTAGGCCAATTAGGCCTAATAGCCTATCTTCTTACATTTGGATTTCATTAAACCTGAAATAAGATGTCATGAAACCTAAAAAAAATAATTAAATATACCTGTAAATTTTTTTATCATAACAATATATTTTGATGAGAAAACACTTGCCATTTAGTCAACAGGGTTGGCTAAGCCTATTTTGCTCCTTTTTCTTACAAATTGGCCATTTTGATTGAGCTAGTTTGGATACTTCTGGGATTATTTATAACCAATATAATTTTTTAAGATGAATAAGAAGTCTTAGGTTTTTTTCTCCATTGATTATATTTCATTGAAGTGTCTTGTACTTCATTTGACATGTTTTTTCCACAAAAATCATGATTTTTATCCTGATCCGTACATCTGCATGCATAAAATTGATATTTTTAGAATATTCTATGAGATTAATTAACATTTGAAAAGGTTTAAATTTTATCCAAGATGATTTTATATAAATAAAATCAACATTTTGAAAAACTAGTTTTTTGAGGGTTTAGGTGGGTTTTGGAGCTGAATCTTTAAAATGATGATTCATGAAGTACAGACCTCCAAATCCTAAAATATTTACATTTATGTGTATAAAAATGCCCCCCCTAATTTTCCTAATAATATTGTCTACCCATGAAAAATATATCTAAATTTACCATATGGAGAAATTTGCTTGTGGGGTTTTGACTGCATTCTAAGATACCTACACTCTTAATAATTGTTCATAAATAAAAACCACTAAAATGGTCTCAATTTTTCATGAATTATAATTAAATAGGATTAATAAAAACATACTAAGATATTTTATCTAAACTCCACATGTGGTGAAAGATATGAGCATTTGAACATGAGGCTAAGAAGGGTGTCTGGAACTAGAAAAATGAAACTTTCACCAAAATGAAAAAAATATTCAAATTCTTCCCAATGTCTAAAAAATTAATCATGGGGTATATACCATGCTATCAAAACACTCTAAAATCACATTTTTCTTGAAAACTAAAAAAACCCCTTTTTGACCTTTATGCTTGTTTGCTTGCAAAAGCATGTATGATCATGGTTTTATTAAAATTTATATTTTTTACACTCTTTAAATTTCTTATTATGATGTAAAAATATCATCCCATGCTTTTCATACTTTTACCTACACTTAGAAACATTTGTAGCACTCCAAAATGATGCCTACTCTAATGGTGATCTTTAACAGACATGTTAAGGATTGTTACAAAATATCAAGTACCTCCACTCATCTAAAGGCCATATTTTTTTAAAAAAATTCTTCAACTCATGATGACATTGTATACAAAATTTTAGGTCCTAAAACCTCTTGTAGCTCCCAAAAAGTTCATTTTTTTCTCAAAATTGATCTCTATGCATAGATTGTCTACATATTTGAACTTGAAAATGCTCTTTTGAAATTATAATGACCCATTTATAATCCATTTTGAAATTTTTGATAAAAATTAGTTTTTTTAGGCCATAATTCCTTGGTTTGACCAACTACAAAGGGATATTGGTGAGATTTAAGAAAGTTTCAAATGATAACGATAGTAATTTGACCTTGACATGTCAAATTACTAAAAATTTTGGTAACTTTCAAGGGTTGACCAGATTATTGGTAAAAAAACTTAGAAACTTTGTCTAAAATATAAAAAACTTGGATATACACTAAAACTAGGAAAGCTTTTGTAGACAAAGACACAACAAGACAACTCACATAAACAACAACACGTGCACGTGTGTACTTAAATGAATGGACAACAACTAGAAAGGGAAAAGAAAACAAATGAAAGCATGTGTGGGTATGCACTTAGAGATAAACAAAAAAAAAAGTCTATTATGTAAAAACTAACCTCCAACTTGCTAGCCCTCTTAGATCAAATGGAAAGTTATTTGATGCACCATGGAACCTTAAAATATTATTGCTTCCTTTAATAGCCATCTTCTGTAAATGGGAGCACTTATATGTTCATGTGTTCTAGATGATGTAGTTAGGCCTCCAAATTCCATTCTTAGGTGCATGGATTGAAGATATGGATCTAGGATCCAATCATCTTCCTCCCATATTATCTTTTGTTCTAACAAAAGTGTTATCTCTACCTCATTCATAGGTTGATCATGATTTGACACATTCTCATTCAATGATTGTATTGAAAATTCAACTAGTATACCTATATTGATGTCTTCATTTGAATCCATTTGAAGTGGTTCTTTATCAAATTCTTTATATCATTGATAAGCATCCAAACATGGCTGCAATATGACTTTAATTTCTTCTTGATGAACAGCTGCAATAGTACTCTTTACAAAACATTCCTAAATCTCCATATGAATTGGAGATGGACTATCAAAATTTGTGCAAAAACTCTCCAAATCATGCCAAAAGGCCTCTTCATCAAGATTAACTAAAATGACATGAAATTCAATTATAATCTTACTATTTGAAACATGTTGATAACATATTTCTACCTTTTGGATGGAGTCATATGAAGGTTCTTGATATATTGCTCTTGTCTCATCTTCATCTTCTATAGAGAATGGCATCTCATCTATCCACTCAAGATCAAAATCATCTTGTTTTTGGATCTCTAGAATAATGTTGCTTTATTGAACCTCCAAAAGATTAGTGGAATCCTCAAATGAATCATCAACCTATTATTCTATCTCATCATCAAAATCTATTATCTTAAGCTTTTCAATTTCATTCAAGAAATCATGGTATAACTATTGCCAATGATAATATTCTTCTTGATCACTCAAGTCACCTTTATTTTAAATCTCTTTTGCTGCATCTTCTTCATTTACCTCACAAAGAAGAGGTTCTTACTCCAAAAAAGGCATGGTAGATACCTGAAAGTGTTTAATTAGATGAGAAAGATCTATAGAAGTAACCATAGATACTTGATTTTGCTCATGAGGCTATTCTTCTTAGATAACCTTGACCTCATCTTTATATACTATTTCTTGAATGGGTTTCCATGAAGGAAAGGATTTAGGCTACTAAGGAGTAAGTGATGAAGGCTAAATGATATCTTGCTTGAATTCAACATCTTGAATGATGTTTGATTGTTCCTCTTTCTTTCTTGACTCCATGATTTTGTTCCAAGATGGGAAAGATAAAGGATCTTTTTTGACCTTTTGATTTTGGTTCTCCTCTTTCCTTGTCTTCATCTCCAACTCTCTGATCTACTTATCAATATTCTCCTAGAATATATTCTCCTTAAAGTGGTCAGTGATCTCAACAATAGGTTGTGCCATAACAATCTCCTTCTTTCTTTGATAGTTATCTTGGATAGAACTCCAAGAAGGGAAGGATTGAGAAACATATGAAGAATTTAGCAAGATCAAAGGGGTTCTTGCAATTGTCTCTTGAAAAGGAATGGATGGCATATAAGAAGGCTGAGATTGAACATGTTGTTCCTTAATGCCTTTTAGTTTGTCTTCAATACTTTGAATGTAACCACCTACATCCATAATCTCACTAGTGAGATTAACCAAATTTTCCCTCTCAATAGGTATCCATTTCTCTTTTATTTACTATAATGACTTTCTTATATGATGGATCTGGTGAGTAGGAGTATCTTGGCCATAATATCTATGTGAGTGTAGCTCTAGTGCATACTTTTTAAGGCTATCTAAAGTTTACTTAAGTGCTAATATGGATTGGGTAGATGCAAAATGGCCATGATTAGGATGGTAAGGGGAAATATTATGATGGATTATTTATTCATATGAAGGGTCTGTGTGATACTCTTGTATATATGTCTGATATAGATCCTCAAACTCCTGGTGAGGATCATAGTATGGTTGGTCATAATGATCATAGTGAGGATAATATGAATCCATAATAAAATAAGACATTAGACAAAATTATTAAGATAAATACTAAAATTAATCAATATTGAAAAGATACCCGATGTTTAAAACCAACTTTGAGTGCCTGAAAGTTGCACTAATTTTTTGAATACCTCTAAAGGCTAGTGTGTAGAATGATGTCCCATCGAGTGTGCAAAAAATTGTTATCACTTTGGAATGCACCATATTAGAAGATGTGTAAACCACACCCTCTCTCCAACTTATAAATTGGAACTTCTCAGAGTGTGGGTGACTCTGTGTTGAGAAGAACCTCTAGAGAGGGTTGGTTCCCTTAAGATTTATCTTAAAAAACTAAACTATTTTGATTTTTGGGGTGAAAAGGAAAGAAAGAAGTTAAAATGAGAAATAATATCTAATTAGGTGATGCACATAAATTTATTATATTATTTTAAATATTTATTAAATTTATTAAGACACACATATGAATTTAGAATAAAATTCTACATTTAATCTTGAATATCATTATTTCAAAAGAAGGCCTGAAAGAAGTTTGCAAAGCAAATTCAAATCATAGCTCTTCAAATGACCTATAGAGGATGAGATTTTCATAGAAGGTGTGGAAAGGACCTTAAATAAAGGAAATTATATGCCACTTTTATGATTTTATACAATCAAATTACACTCTATTCTAATCCAAAAAAACATATGCAAAAAATCTTCTTTATTTGATAAATGGTGTCAATTACAATTTCTTCTCTGCTTTAGGATTTTTTCAAAAATGGATTCAAAAAGCCAATATATAAGTATAATACATTAAATAAAACCAATTTGTCTTGTAAAGTATAAGGATGATCCTTGTTTGAGTTAAAATAAGACTAAAATCCTTTTACAATATTAAATAAAGACTTTAAAATCTTTCAATTCTTCAAAAATTGCGTGTTCTTCATTTTTAGCATAGAATTGAGAAGTGGTGGGCCCATTTTGACTTGTCACCCTTAATTTAATTGAAATAAATCCATAATTTATAATATAAATCCATATTTAAAGTGATTTTAAGTTCTTTAAATTCTTTATCTTGCATGAAAATCATGGGAGATGCATGAAACTACTCAAACTAGTCAACCGAAAAGATTTGACCCTTAAGGACTAGTTAACTCAAATTGAGCTCAAATTTAATGAATTGAAACTTATTTTTTGAATTTATAATGATATATCCAATTAAAAAACATATATTCCATGTTTCAACTCCAAAATTAATTTATTTGATAGTTTTTCAATGTTATTCTTTACTTGCTTGATTGACCAATTAAGCTTATTAGGCCAATTAGGCATAATAGCCTATATTGTTGCATTTAGAATCCATTAAAAATGAAAAAATATGTAATGAAACCTTAAAAAAAAAATTAAATATACCTGGAAAAAAATTCTCATCACAAAATATTTTATTTTGATGAGAAAACACTCACCATTCAGTCAACAGGGTTGACTAGGCCTATTTTGCTCCATTTTCGTAAAGACTATCCATTTTGATTGAGATGTTTTAGATACTTATAATATTATTTGTGACCAAAATAAATTTTTATAATGAATTAAAATATGTATTATTTTATCTCCATTTATTATATTTCATTAAAGTGTCTTATACTTAATTTTACATGCTTTTTTTGATTAAAAACATGATTTTTCTCCTCATCAATATATCTACATGCATAAAATTGATATTTATAGAATAATATATAATTTTAGTTTAAATTTTAAAATGTTTCAGGTTTATCTAATATGCCTTGATATAAGTAAAATCAACATGTTTCAAAACTAGTTTTTTGAGGGTTTAGGCAGGTTTTGAAGCTGAATCTTCAAAATGATGATTCATGAAGTAAAGAAATCAAAATATCAAAATATTTAAATTTATGTTTATAAAAATAACCTCCATAAAATCCTTGAAAATATTGGTTTCTCATTCAAAATATAAGAAAAGTTATCGCGTGGAGAAATTTACCTATGGGGTTTTGACTATATTCTAAGCTACCTACACTCTTAATGATTATTAATAAAGAGAAAAAAATAAAATGGTCTCAATTTTTAATTAATTATAATTAAATAATATTAATCAAAACATACTAATATTTTTCATACAAACTCCACATGTGGGGAAAGATATGAGCATCTGAACAGGACGCTACGAAAGGTGTCTATAAATAAAAAAATGAAAATTTCACTAAAATGATAAGAAATATTAACATTTCTCCAAATTAATAAAAAAATCATCATGGGGTATGTACCATGCTATCAAAACACTCTGAAATCACATTTTTCTTGAAAATTCAAAAAACTTTTTTTTGGCCTTTATGTTTATTTTCTTGCAAATGCCTATATAAACATGGTTTGATTAAAATTTAGAGTTTTAACATTATTTATATGTATAATTATGATTTAAAAATATCATCCCATTATTTTCATAATTTTATCTATAATTAGAAACGTTTGTAGTACTCTAGAATGATGCCTACTCCAATGGTGATCTCCAATGGACATACTAAGGACTGTTACAAAAAAATGTATCTCCACTCATAAAATGGACATGAAATTTTTTATAAATTTTTATTAACTCACAATTTCCATATGTACAAAATTTGAGGTTTTGAAACCACCTATAGCTCCTAGAATGTTCAATTTTCTCTCAAAATTGATATATGTGCATAAATTGTTTGCATATTTAAACTTGAAAATTCTATTTTGAAATGATAATGACCCATTTAAAATACATTTTTGACCAAAATTAGTGTTTTTAAGGACATAATTCCTTTGTTTGAATAACTACAAAGGGATATTGGTGATATTTAGGAAAGTTTCAAATGATAGGGGTAGTAATTTGACCTTGACATGTCAAATTACTAACAAGTTCCTTGAATATAATAAGTTATAAGATAGATATAGTGAATAAGAATCATTATAAGGATATGATCCAAGTAAATCAATGGATAAATTCAAGTAATAAGGTAAAGGAATTGATTAATATATTGACAGAGGACCAAATTCCTAATTTAAAAACAATCAACCTAGCTCATCTAAATATGGTTATGGTAGTATTGATAGAGAATATTAAAGATTTGAATAAATGGTCCAATATCATGACTTCAAGTAGATGGATAATATAATGATTCATATATTAGGTAGGTTGATCAAAGATCCAAGGCACTATATGGGTGGATAATAAAATAATCTTGGACATGATTCTATCTATAGAGGAAAAGATTAGTCATGCTAGAAGCATCAAGGAAGCAATGGGAAGAGCTGACAAAGAATTGAAGGAATTGGTAGATCAAGAAGAAGATTTGTTTATGGACCCAATTATCAACCTTAGGTTGATTGATGGGAAACATGATAAAGCAATGAATATGAATCAACAAAATTAGAAGAATACAAATGGAGAAGCTTCTTAAAGTCAAATTTATTGACTTAGCATATTCTTTTTAAGCAAACATGTATATCATTTCAAAAGATAATATTATATTTTGTAAAAATATTTGCATCTTGTAAAGCACATTGCTTATAGGTCAGTCCATTTGTGTAAAGTGTCTGATTCTAGAATGATGTAGAAGGACAACTATCCTTGACACTTGTTCAATTATCACTTGATATGACTGACCGACATACCTCATAGTTTTTTATAAAATAGGTATTCTCATTTATAAAAGAGGAAGTATTTTTAGAGAAAAAATACTTTGTAAATTTGGAGAAATTAAAACAATCAAGGGAATTATGCAAGGATTGTTTTGTATTTGTTTGTATATTTTGTCATCATGGATACTTCCTCAACCAACTAGTTTGATGTTCAGATGTGAATGGTTTTTATGGATTATAGATGTGGATATTTGAAAGCAAAGTTTTCAATTTTTGATTATGATAGATTAATTGAAAGATCTTAGATTCATTTCATTTTCCTTTCTTTTATTGTATATATGCTAATGTAATTTTCTTGTCGAAGTAAATCTTTAATTTGAATCTCGTTTCTTATTTGTATTATTTCAACTATCCTTAGATGTTTGCCTAGTATATGATATGATCTATGTTGTTAGCTATTTCATGTCATATATTGGTTTGAGTGCATGTTTGGATGAAATTTAAACTTTGTCATAATGTCTAGACTGAAGATGAAAAACCCTCATTTCTTACCTACCCTTCCTTTTTCTCATTTTTCGATAAATTCATTGTAACTTAGATTTCATTGTAAATATACATGCTATATTAGACTTTAGACATTAGGTTTTGATCATATTTCATTAATCTTAGTTAATATTAATTTTATGTTCACTAGAAGGCTTTAACACCATGATTTCTCCCAACAACCATTTACATTTTCATTCGTGAAAAAGTCATTAGCTTTACCACTACTCCACCAAAAGATATCAAGAATATCAAAACCAACAACTCATGAAATGGATTCTTTTAATCCAGAAATGAGATGTTTTTCTTAAATACTATTGAAACCCTATGATGCACCTTTAGTCATCAACATTATAGTAGTTATATATTTTATGGATACACTCCAAAAGTTACATGTTACTCCTAATATCATCATAAGTAATCATGATCCTATCTTTACTATCAATTTTTTGATTGAATTATTCTCATGTTTGGGTACTTGGTTGGATAATATATCATCATATAATCCTCAAAATTAATTTTAAATAGATGTGGTCAACAAATTCCTATAAGGGTATCAATTTTTTTTATGTAAGAGAAACAATAACAATGAGTTCATCATCTTCCACTACTAAAATGGCAGTGTAATACTTCTTTACATACCTCTTAAAAAATGTCTCCATTTGTGGAACTTTAAGGATATAAAATCCCATCCATCACTTCATCCTTAAGGGAGAATCCCAAGGTTTTAGCTATTGAAGAACACATTCAACATTAACATGAGGTACTAGCTAGTCTTAGAGAGAATTTTCAAATAACAAAAAAGAGAATCAAGTAAAAAGTGGATCAACATCGTAGTGAAATGAATTTTGACATGGATGCTTTGGTATTTATGTACTTATGTTAATTCAAGTATATGCCTATTAATTATTAGAAAAATGATCATCACAAACATTTTCCTTAGTATTATTACCCATATAATTTATTGTAAAAAAATGGCAATGTTGCATACAAGTTGGAGCTACACTTGTCAACTTGCATATGTCCTATATTTAATGTAGCTTACCTAAATAATTAAATTATAATGAGCGTTTTTTCCTAGATGTCTATAATCAAACATGGATTTTCATGATAAACTTTTCTTTCACACTTTGAAAATATTAGTCTAAGATATAACTTTCAGTTCTTGACTTTTATGTTGTTACAAGGCTCGTGTTAACCATCTCACTATGCCTAAATGTTTAACTTATGCTATAACCCTATTATTTTGATTAACCAAATCACTTGTATTACACATTATGATTATAATTTGATATATCTTTCACTGTTAGTTTTAAATATTCTACAATTCTCTATTATCTACTACACTAATATTGAAACCTTAAGACTAGTGCTGATGTTATCGTCCCAGTTCGAATGCTAGTGTTCATACCTTAAAAATAAAAAAAATTCAAATATATATGTATGTATGTACATTTGTGTGTATGTGTATGTATATGTATGTATTTATGTGTGTGTGTGTGTGTGTGTGTGTGTGTGTGTGTGTGTGTGTGTGTGTGTGTGTGTGTGTGTGTGTGTGTGTGTGTGTGTGTGTGTGTGTGTGACACACACATACACGTATATACATATATGTATATATGTAGACAAACATACACACACACACACACACACACACACACACACACACACACACACACACACACACACACACACACACACACACACACACGGGTTGTTATCTACTACACTAATATTGAAACCTTAAGACTAGTGTTGATGTTATTGTCCCAGTTCGAATGCTAGTGTTCATACCTTAAAAATAAAAAAAATTCAAATATATATGTATGTATGTACATTTGTGTGTATGTGTATGTATGTGTATGTATTTATGTGTGTGTGTGTGTGTGTGTGTGTGTGTGTGTGTGTGTGTGTGTGTGTGTGTGTGTGTGTGTGTGTGTGTGTGTGTGTGTGTGTGTGTGTGTGTGTGTGTGTGTGTGTGTGTGTGTGTGTGTGTGACACACACATATACGTATATACATATATGTATATATGTAGACAAACATACACACACACACACACACACACACACACACACACACACGGGTTGGATTATTTTTCTAAATTAACCCTCTATGCGATTATATTCAAAAGGCATTGTATAAAAATGATTCAAATACTATTCATTATCATCAAGTACTTTCAAGCATACATATAACAATTACTAATCAAAATCACCTCTCAAGTATTTTAAACTTCCTTATTGTTGCATAGTTCAATATTGGTCATAGGAGTAGTATTATTATAGGCTTGAAGCATTCAAAATGCATCCCATGAGTAGTATTTGTAAAATGTAATGTTATATCACTATATGCACTCATATATATATAATATTACACCCTTGTTCACACATAAGTTCACATATAGGGGATAACTACACATTTTTGATTACCTATTTTAAGTATTGCCTATGTATCTAGCGCTCATTGAAAAATGGGTCTTTGAGGTTAGCTTGAATTCACTTGATCCTACTAACTCCTAATTTGCAAGGTTGTATGCCCCAATTAAAGGATCTAGGATTTTGATAAAAATATTGATATTGTGAGCATGTGTGTGTTATCCAAAGAGAAATACAAAAGGTGAAAATTAAATGTAATATGTGTAGGTGTAATTGACATAAAATATTCAATATTCTTTATAGGACACTAGTGGCATAATCAGACCACTATCATCAAAGATAGTGTCTACATGGTGACACAAGTGTCTAGATTAACGTAAAACTAATATTTAGAATCTAAAAAATAGATCATAATCTTCAAATAATCCACTCTTGAACCTACACTACTAAGACCTACCTATGTATCTACATATAAGATAAGTATAATTAATACTTCAAATTGATATTATTATAATATGAAATGTTGTACTTTTTATGTTAGCATATTATTAGATTCAATATATCTTATCATAATATTATTAGAATCTAAATTCATTTAATTGGCCTAATTTTTTAGAGTATATTACTCTTATATTGATTATGATACTCTTTCCTTTAATCCTTATTTCTAAGAAAGGTTAAACACCAGATTATGTTAATGAAATTATATGAATATGGCCAATTCATTATAGAACCTAAGGATATCCTTCACACATGCACTAATAGGCTAATAAATAGATAGACCAAAGATTATTTTATTAAGTGGAAGAATATGGATATTTAATATACAACTTGGAGGATGAAGATTTCTTGCAGTAGCATCCAGTTTTTTTCAACATTGATGGAAACATTTTTTTAAATGGGGATGCCATGATACACCCTTAACCTATATCATGTAGAGGGATATGTGTAGCTAAATTATGGCTTACATAATGTTTCATATTATTTTGTCACATTTATCAATGTTGTTATACTATTTTTAAGGTATACCTATGGAATAACCATGAATTAAATATATTATATTTAGGATATAATGGTTAGCCTTTGATTATCATATTGTAAATTCTTTTTTTATTGTCTTATTATGGAGGTTGTCCCATCCAAGTGGATCTATCATATTTATCAAGTATTTTTATCTTCCATCAATTATTTTTGTGTATATTATTATTAATCTCATATTTCTACATTTTTTATTCCATTGGTGTGAATTATCTAAGTAATTTCATTATAGAAGAGTGGATATGTCAAGGGTCACTATCTAGCCCAACCAAGTGGAGAAAGGATGTGTTATGTCCAATTTATTTCATATTTAAGGAATGCATAATCCATAAATTAGTAATGGGAGAGTATTATATCATTGGTTGTTACTAAATCCATTACCATATTAACTCAAGTAACTAATTTAGCTCTGATCTTGTACCCCAAAGAAAAATGATGGATAAATGTTAGCCATTGTCAATTCATTTAGATAGATGGTTTGTTATGTTAAATCATTGATTAATTCAAAATGATATAGTATTAATTATGAATAAATAATCAATCCTTTGAGTTGGAAATAATCATAGTCTAATTCCATGAATTGATAAATCTACCCAATTTACTAATTTGAAATAAGATGGACCATGATGGCTTCACTAGAAGTGATGCCAAGTACATTGAATATTAATAAAATTGAAAGTAAATAACCTATAATATAATATAATATAATAAAACACAATGGGTTTTATATAATTAATTCCAAATTCAGAAAAGTGTAATTAGACTCAAACATACATTACTTGTAATACAATGAATTACACTAATGTAAATGGATATATATTATTATATGATCGAAAGGGAATGAAGAACATTCATGCCTCAATCATGACTATAATGAAAAACCATTTTAATTTGAATATATAAAATATATATTAGTGTTTATGAATATTAAATAATATCATTCCTTTTTAACATTTAAACTCCCATTTTGATTTTAATGAATGTATATGTGCATGAACTAGCATCATGCCCCATTAAACTTCAAAAAATTCATTTTTGGTGTATGAATAAATATAATTCCCTTTGAATTTATGTTAAATGATATAGATTGACATGAATCTATGTGTTCAAATTTAATTTAATGAAAAACATGTACCATCCATTCTTGTAACAATTTTCAATCTACCCATGCACATGCATTTAAATGTGGATGAATCTATACTCGAGCCTATTTAAAGTGAAACATATTCATGTCATATCCCCCATAATTTGTACCAGTGTGCTAATATTTCTCTTTTATTTTATTTTCTAACTAATTTAAATTTTCAAAAACATGTATCCTATATTTTCAATTATTGTTTGACATTATTTGAAATATGTAATATATCTTTGATATAATTTTTGAATTACTTTGATCATTTTCAGTTTGTATTATGTATTTGATCTATTTTTTGTAATTATTTGATTATTTAAAGTTTGCATTTGGTATTTTTCCATATTTTAGTACACATTCATGGTATATGCCATGAATATTTGTTCTAGTGTGTATAATATATCAAAAGACTATAAGACCCCTACTATAAATCTATATTATGTGGATAATTTGAAACATTTAAAACCTTTTATAATGATCCTAATGTATTCACCCATTTTAATGTGAGGGATTAGAGTATTGAATTCATCATAAAGAAATAAAATTTACATTTTAAATAAGTTTGAGAAAATTATAATCTATTTGATTAAATATATTTTCAATTTGATTATTTTGTTATATTTAACTTTTACTACATTTTACAAATTGTGTAATTTTCACTATAATTTTAAATATTTGCTTGATGGGCTTCATGTAATGATTTCCAAAGTTAATAGTTATAAGGAAATCAAAGTTAATAGTTATAAGGAAATAATCTATAAAAAGAAAGTGATATGCAAAAAAATCCATGTATGAGACAATAAGTGATAAATTTGGATTTTTTGAAATGTTTGATTAGTGTGATGAAAATATCATCATGCAAAATATTGCATTGAAATTGTTCCAATACATCACATAGGGAACAATATTAATATATATCACCAAATATATTGTATTTACAAGTTACAAATGGATTAATTTATTTTTTTGAAATAAATTAAACCATATAAATATGTTAGTTGAAAATAAAATTATATTTTATTACATATTTATAATTTGTGATTTTTAGCTCTGGTTGATATAAAATTCCATAGAAAAGAGACCTAATTTTATGGTTTTAGGGTTGTTATAAGGCTCATAACATTTGGATCTAGTGGAAACCATATTACAATTACTTTTAAAATCATCTTGAGTAATTAAAAAAAGATAATGCATATAATTACTTTTTCTTAAATATATTAGGATTAGTTAATTTCATAGCATTAAGATGGCTATAAAATCCTTAAAAATCCTAATAATTTTTCTCTTCATATTGATCTAATATGTGTTCCATTTTGAAAGATAAATGATTAAATGTAATGACTTAGTCGATGTAGTTGATTTCACATGAATACTAAAATAGACTAGATCAAGTTTATCGATATAGTTTATAATAAAAGAATGAGATAGAATATTAGATCATGTTAGCCAATACAATATGACATAAATAAACTATATAGGTTTGGTTGATGGAGTCAGAAGGAATTTTGTAAAACTTAATTATATCAAGATAATTGATGGAGTTGGTAGGGAGAATAAGACTATATCTTGCTAGTCAACTAGTTTAAAATAGACTAATAAATCATAACTAATTAAGTTGGTCAATGCACTTAGAAATAGAATAAAAATTGTATTAATTTAGTTGGTTCATTTTTAAAAAAAGACACAAAAAACTATTGGTTTTTCCAATATAGTATGGAAAGCAATAAAATTGATAGATTATCCAAGCATTAGTAATATTAGAAAAGTAAGAAGGTAATACTAATCTAGGTGTGTTTGATTTTTATGATCTCAAATATACTGATCTTATGCATAGATAGTGAGCAATGCCCAAAGGGAATCAAATACTGAGGATTTCACCATACATAAATTCTCTATTTCATATTTTAGGTATGTTGAGAGTAACTTTTAGGGGTTAATTGATTAATTTTATAAAACCAAATGGTTGAAAGGCCTATTATTGGATGAAATTAAAACTATAAGTGATTCAAATACACTATGAGGTATTTGGAAGTTAAATTTCATATATAGTGTTGTATAATGGCTTGAGTATTAGGGTAGTACTCCTAACAAAATAGATTAAGTAAATATGATGACCACTGTGACCATTATGATAGTTCCTATGAATTTTATAACTATTTAAACATAGTTTTAGGAAAACAAAATAAAAAATAACAATATAGATTATTCAAATTGAAATTAAAAGATGCAACATGTAACCAAATAAATAAACACCTAGAATGGTATTGACTAGGATGATACAATTGGGATAAAAAAAATACAAATGAATTAAATCAGGCTAGCCAATGTAGTTGATAGAGGATAAAAATTTAAATTAGATTTGTCAATGTAGGTAGAAAACTAACTATATCAGGATAGCCAATAAATTTGAAAATAAAAAATTGAAGTATATTGCATAGGCCAATACATTTTATAAAAGTAATAAAATTTTATTAAGATGGACAATACAATTGAAGTAAAAATATATATGGTTTTTAAGATGTCACTAAGAAGAAAAAAATAAAAACATGAAAATGATCCAACTAGAGGTGGGATAAGATTCATGCCAGGTTCACCATAATGTATGCATGAGCTAGTATGATCTAAAACATGCTTATTTCTATCAATAAACTAAGACTCAATAAGGTAAATAAATAAATCCTACATATATTTGGATGATTATGAAATGACCTAGAACATCCATAGACCTGAAAGATAATAGTATATAATGAAATGTCATGAATAAAGGGTTTCAAATCCTAATCCTATAACTTGGGGTATATATCTCAATAGGGATAGATTATATGTAAGTGATTATAAGAATGTGTGTAAAGTAAATAATAAGTAAGAGTTACAATTAAAATTAAATTAAATGATGGGTAAGATTTAAATGTAAATTAAATGATGGGTGAGTGAATGAAAATGTAAATACCAAAATTTGATTATATTCAACATCACAGTCTTGTAAACTTGACAAATACCAACTAGATCTTTAACCTTCGGTTCTAAACATTCTTATTGCCAAAAAGACTCGCATTATCCATGTAACTATGCTTAAATACTTATCTTATGGTCTAAACCTATCATTATAATGATCCAAATCACGTATATATTACATAAATCTTAAAATATGATTTATATCCTTAATTGTTAGTTACAGGTCTTTAATAATTTTTTAACTTGCCAAACAATATCATTCATATAGGAACATTATCTTTGATGCTAGTGTCTAGATTCATTATCTAGTGTTCATACCTTAAAAGGCATGCAATTGAAAATATTTCAAAATATGTGGGTCAACCTAGTTGTCATATCTAACCATTCCATGAAATATTTTCAAAAGGTGTGGTATAAATAAAAATTAAACAATACTCATTATCCATACAAAAAATATAAAGGAAATCCTATAAATTACCATATAAATTATTTTTTAAAAATATATTGAACTATAAATTACATTTATATAAATAAAAGTTATGTATACAATATTACAAAAAGTCAAATTTCACTTGCATTACTTGTACTAAGGTTTACAACATGAAAAAAATAGTTTCACCATCACCATTACACACATGTAATTAACAAGGAGAACTATGTGTTTCTAATGCCTCCCTTGTATTATATGGTTATGTAGGTATCACTTATCAATAACATGGTTGATAGGGTTAACTCAACTCAAGTGCTAAGCCATTTTTATCAATTAATCAGTGGCAAAAGGCAAAAGTAATTAGGGTATTGAGTTATATATAGTAAAACATAGCTTATGCATGTTATACAAACATATCATCAAAAAGGAAACATAAAACCCTAATAATCACATGTGTTATCTTCTAAATACATCAAAATATTCTTTACCAAATAGAAGCATCGAGCCATATATAGAAGCATCAATGTTAGTGTCCACATGTCGATGAAAGTGTCCAAATCACCATAAGTAATATTTAATAAATATGACAATGGGATACGTAGCATAAATATAAATATTTATATACTTGTACATATAATATATACCTATGCATAGATAAAAAAATAAGTATTATTCCTTATTTGTGTTTTAATTATCAAAATATTAATTGTCATTATACTTTCCATATTTGGTAATTTTTTAGATTAAATATAATATGTTATTTGAATTAATTAAATTAGTTTACTTTAGAATAGTTTTATTCATCTATTTTAATAGGATATTCTAACCCCTCTTAACCCTTTTATATCCAAACACCAACTAGAATGAGTAAATTTTTTGGTGAACCTGACCTCTATGTCTTCTTGTACAAACCCTGATTGGCCCTGTGATTTTTTGATTTATTATTTATGAATTATAAATATCTTTAAAATAATATTTTCATTTATTAAAAACTAATAAATCATTTTCAATATGTATATAACTAGTAATTCATTATATAGGATATAATTATATCCATTTCTTGTTAAATTTTATAGATGACTAAATCAGTCAAAAATATAATCTAATGGGGTCAAAAAAATGGTAACATTAAAATTAATGTATTCCTACATACCCATTTTTTATAATGTTTGTAATGAGATTATACCTACCACCACTAGTTATCAAAGGACGTGCATGAGATAATTATTTTATCCATGCAATACTATAGTCCAATCTATTGATGTTATTGATAAAACTCCAATCTTTGATTTATTACATAAGTATTCACATTACAAAGATATTATTTTTTATGCATTACATATGACCATATTATTAAGAAATTTGTAGCCACCATATGTGGCCTCCATGATAAGTTCCATAAAATGGACTGAACATAATATCTCCTTTAAAAAAGAGGACCTACCACCTTAGCATATTAATAATTATTGTTTACCATTATACATCCAAGTATGTGTTTGCAATAAAGTGGTTAAAATAATACGTTTGGATAATGTTTCAGGACTCAACATTTACAACCTATCCTCATTTATCTATTTGGAATTAGGGATAAAGACATAGAATCATCCAGTATGATCATAAATGGATTTGATAATATTTTTCATAATGTACTAGAAAAAATAAAAATACATATTATTGTGGGCCCTTGTATATTACCTACTTGAATCCAAGTTTTGCCAAATGATTTGAATTAAAACATAATTTTAGGATGCCCTTGGATACATCAAATATACATGATTCTATCTACTTTGCATGCATTCTTAAAATTTTATCACTAGTGATCTATTTATACATACCTAATGTATACTAATCTATGTGATGATAAAAAATATATATATTTATATACCTCAATCATTTAATTCTAATTTTGGCTCCCAATATTTTCTAAAACATGGATACAAAAGAAAAGGATTAGGAAAAAATGAATAAGGCATAAACCAACCTATTTTACCTTGAAATAATACAAGTCAACAAAAATTGGGATTTTTAGCAAAATATGGAAATAAAAAACAAAAAAATCATAGGAAATCTTAAGATCCAAATTATAATGCATGAATGTAACTACTCCTACTACTAATATACAATTGGTAAAAACTCATTTGATTGATGAAAATGTTGCATAGAAAATTTGGACATTGTAAAAGTTATCAAATGATGAGTTATTACTAGAGTAATTATGGGGTGTACAATGATATCCCATCCTTATAACACAAGAACATGTTTCCTCGTGCCACCTCTATGCATGATTACTTTGGTGAGATATATGATACCAATATATTACATGATGCACCTCAACAATTATTTATACACCATATAACACAAAATGATCCACTCTATTAATTGAAAAAATAATCCAATTTAACTATGGAATAGATAGAGATCCTCAACCAATATTACTAGATGCAATGATGAATGAATATGAAGTCAAAATATATTGACGATCTCTTCATGATTATCTAGAATTATTTTCTTGGGATTATTTATACATGCCTATAATTTACCAATCTATGGAAATGCATAATATATTATTATATTTAGATGCAATACATAATCTATAAAATATTCAAAAAATGAATCCAAAAGAAACATTACTTATAAAAAATGGAATTCAAAGAATCTTCAACATAGGATTCATAAGATAAATTTCATATTCCAATTGGATTTATAACATTGCACATGTCACTAATCCTATTGGTGACATTTGATATTTCAGAGATTATCATGACCTAAATAAATGTTATCTAAAAGATGACTTTCCATTGCTTGACATTGACATGATTATCAATTCTATGATCAGGTATGAGATGTTTTCATTCATGGATAGTTTTTATAGATATAATAAAATCAATATTAACCCAAAAGATGAATAAAACACAATATTTACCACCACATGTGGATTAATTTGTTATATTACCATGGATTTTAGACTAAAAAATGTAAGAGCAACATATCAAAGGGAATACCACATATTTTACTTGACTTGATTCATAAAACCATAGAATATTATTTTAACAATTTACTATAAAAATAAAACACCAACAAGATCATGTTGTATATTTACAATAAAAATTTAATGTGTGGTTAAACCCAAAAAAATTTGTTCTTGGTGTATATTTTGGAAAATTTATAGGGTACATTATCTCTTAGTGGGGCATGGAGATTGATCCAAAAGGGTAAAATATTTTTTTTTATGACATCATTAACAAACTTAAAGTAGTTAGGAGGATTTCAAGGTATAATTAAGGAAATTCAATTTTTCATCACTTAACTAGCCAAAAAAATAATAAATTTTACATGTTTAATACAAAAGGACACAAAATTTATATGGAATGATATTTTTGTTTTGATAAGATCAAGGAATATTTAGCTAATCCACCTATGATTATAGATACATTACTAGATAGAGCATTACTCCTTTACATTTGAGTAATCCATGAGGCCTTAGGAGCCCTATTAATATGATATGATAATAATATTTTAGAGCAAAAAATTTACTATATAAGTCATTAATTGGTCAATTATGAATGAAAATATACTAGAATAAAAAAATTATGTCTAGAATTAGTATTTTGAATGTAGTTTTTTTGAAATTACATAATTAATAATGAGATCAATGTTATAATTAAGGATCATACCTAATGGGTTGAATATATAAATGAATGATACAACTTATAAAACTAGATATAAAGTTTATATCTTATAAATAATTAAAAAGACAAGTTTTACCTAATAAACTAGTTATAACTCTACTAACATATCTATTCCAAATTACCTAGTTTTTCTATGATGGATTAACTACATTTAATTTATTCCATAATCCATGGATAATGTTTTTTGATGGATCCAAATGTATGAAATGTGTGGGTTAATGTATCATATGTTGTACCCTTGATGGGTATAACATTCCATTTTATTATAGATTAACCTTTTATTGTACCAACAATACAATAGAATATGAGGCCTTGATCATAAAATTATCCATAACACAAACACTCAATATCAAGGATATTCAAGTTAATGGTGACTTTTAATTGGTAATTGATCAATTTACCAATATTAAACCAAACAAGAACATTTATTTTTAAAAAAATAAATGGGAGACAGTCAGAAAGAAGCATTTGACATATTTTCTATCGACATTATCCCATGTTAAAATAATAGTCATGTAGTTGCAATGGCTAGTGTGACATCCTTAATGCCCTTTGATATCAGTGATGATTGATAAAATTTTAAAATATTAAAATTATTAAAAACTTACATTACATTTATCTACTATTCCTATTGGTCACCTACTATTCCTATTGGTCAAAAGTAGCAGTACGTATAGGTGAGCTAGGAAACGCATGTTGCCCAATGGGTAGAAATGAAGAATATAAAAGAGATGAGTTATTTAAGGTGAATTTAAAAATAATTTATCATTAATTTAAGGTGGATTAAATTTTTAATAAGCCTAAGATAATTGGATTTAGCCTTGAGGGGTCATTCTTAGGAAGAGGTGAAAAACGTAGGAAAATAGTCCTTTTGGAGACCTTTTTTAGACAAATGGAGTTTGTTAGGTGCCTAATTGGAGTAATATAGCTATTTTTTTTAAAGTCTCATTATTAAATTATAAAATTTTAAAAATATTAAATTTTCCTTGGGGAAGAGTTTTATACCTCACTATTTTATTTCTTGGTTGGCTAACCTCTGAAGTCAAAATAAAAATACCTAATTATGGGTATAAATAAGCTAATGAAGTCAAAATAGGAAAAGGGATTGATAGGAATATTTGGGAACCTAAAGAAACATATTTTAAGGTTAATTTTTGGTTAATTAATTATATTAATCACTAATTTAGGATTATAATTCTCAATATGATCAAAACATCTTTGCACACAGTCTAACTAGGCAAGCTCCTATTAGGCCTAATTGATGATTAAGAGGAAGAGATAAAAAATAGAAATTGGGAGGTTATTTTATGGTTTTTAAATATTTAATGAATAATTAAAAAACATTATGCACCAATCCAACCATGAGATATCAGTCCAAATATCCCAAACTAGTAGAGTGCATGCTAAGCCCATTAGGCTTGGAGGAGACCTGGAGCCAATTATGGGTCCAACCTCATTTATAGTTGTTGGTGATATATCTAGTTGATTTAATAATTTTTATGAGATTAATTTATACATGAATTATGTTTTGGTATGCAAGGGAACCTAAAATAAAAATACCTTTAACTCAAAGATAGTCCAAGCATGTAGGAAAGATGTAAATAAGTTAGATAGGGTGATTCCAAATGCTCATATATTTTCTGAGGATATTAATGGAGGAAAATAATTTTTTTATTGGTTATTAGGGTCCTTTAAAATCATTTTTGTATCATTTTTTATTATTTATAATGTCATGGCTCTATAAACAAGGGTTCAAGTGTGAATGTTTTTAAGGTGTACCTGAGTAATATAAGGCTATGGAGAGTATTAACAAGTGTCATACACTCCACAACATGTATTTTAATGTAAAAATAAACCCAATTTTGAGTCCAAGTGTGAGGGGTGACTGAAAAAGGAGTTTTTTAAACTACAGGTAGTGATGGCTTTCTTCCAAAAGATTCTTGAGTATGACTACAACCAATGGATGGAGAGGCATGTATGAAATACTTACCTCTAATTAAAATCATACATCCTATCCCTAATCAGTTTTAGGATGTTAAAATAGGTCCAAATCATGAAGGTAGTTTTTTGAGCCAAGACAAGGAGTTTCATGCCACTTTTCATAAGTTTCATGACTTGTATGGATAGTTGGACTTATTTAAATTACATGGTTTATTTAAGATATATTTTTAATGCATATGTAAAATTAGATTTAAATGTGTCCAAGTGACCTTTGGACTTCCCTTGTCTCAGCCCTCTTCCAAATGTTATAAATAGTGATCTTTTTAGCTCTTTTGAGCAGCCTCCACCAGTTGATGGTGAAACCATAGCCAAATTTGTACTTGAATGTCTATTGAAGCAATATAACAACTTAATTTTATAACTTACATGCTATAAAATTTAGTTTTATTTCTATCTTGTTGGTCTTGTTTAGTAGAAGATGATCTTTTCTAGCATGTTATCCTTGATTGTTCAGTATGTGTGTAGAAGAGTAATTACTATAGGTATTTGTTAGTATTATATTTTAAGTTTATAATTGTTTTATAAGTGTTTCATGACTATATTATCCCAAGGAATCAATCATTACCCTCCTAAGTATTAAAATACCTTTTGAACCTAGCATATGAAACATTGATATAACAATCTATCTTGAGTTGTGAGTTTTATGTGAAAGAAGCTTTGTTTTGCTATGAGTAGTATAATTGAAGTCAATAGGATAAAATAAAATATTTGTGCATCACATTTTATTTTTATTATTTTGTCTTTTTAACCCTTTTCATGAAAAGCTGATAGGCAAGAAAGTAATTAAAAGAGTGCATCGAGGTAACTAGCCCTTCTAGACATTCATCTCACCAATTGTTTACCCACATCAAGTGAGATGTTTCCATTGTGACACTTGGATGAGGAGATATAGGCATCTCCTCAATGGGTGAAAATCCAAGTGAAAATAATAAGTTCAAATGATGATATCCCCCAATGGCACAAAGGTGATTCCACCATAAAACCACAAGTCCTACTAAATGATAGACTGCTACTCTATATTTCACAATGGAAGGAATATTATACAAATTAAATTAATTTTTATATTGTATTAGCCATACATAAACTACATCACCCATTCCTCACCTGAAATGGTAAGTGATGGAAACCTCTTCATTTCTTTGATGATTGGGTCAATAGTGGTCAAAGGTAGTTCTTGAATTATAAGACCTTTCACTTGTTCCATTTCCAACCTGAGTACTTCCTCTTGGGATATACATTCAAGATTATTTAATCTTTGTTCTTGTTTATCAATATTTCCATGCAAGGTGTTAAGGGTTATCAAGATTCCATTGAGGATTCCCTCATGATTATCGATTGGATTTCCATTCATTACTTCAGCATTAGGTACCTTGATATTGATGTCAACATTATTTATAGGCAACTCTTTTTAGTTTTAAAGGAGGATATAGCCATGATGAACCCTTCCTCATCCTCTACCACTTCCCCTCGCTAGGTTGATATTTAAAGGATTCCCATGGATATTACTTCTACTTTATTGCATTCTAACCATCTTGAGAAATCATAACTGATAACTTAGAATATTATAATTATTATGGGAAATACTCATTTGTAGAGTTCCCTAGAGCTGAAAACCACTCTGATACCAAATGAAACAACCCCAAAAAATCTAGAATTGCATATTAGAGTACATTTTTGATGCATGTTATACTCACATTGATTGCTAATTCAATGATAAATGTTTAATGTACTAATGCATGCACAACTAGAATTGAAGGACGTGAATTGAGGTAATTATCTAAAGGTAAAAAATATAAAAGGTATTATGGGGAAGCATGTTATTACATTACAAGGACTATGAGGTTGGAGGCATATCAGTGTATGCATACATGGATAAGACCCCATCACCATATGTGTAATTTTCACATCCACATAGGACCATTTCTAGTTCCTTAACCTTAGGTAAATACCTCATTCTCCTCAATGGGTTTCAGTCCCACTCGAGGATGGTTAAGTTAAAAGACTAGTCTACCCAATAAGGATAACTCTATTTCCCTAAGTTATTGTTTAGGGTAATCATAGGTTTATATTATACTATATGTTACACATTTCAAACAAGTAACATAAAAATAAAAAATCAATCCAACACATGCATATTTTAAATCATTCACATAGAATAATGCATATTATTACATAAAGAGAATAGATTTAGAATACCATATTCTATAGTGTTACTGACCAAAATCATATATTTTTAACAACCTTTAAGGTCACCACACTACTTGTATAATTTATCCATACATCATTTGTTTATCAACATGGATGTTATTACTAGAATATCAACTAATAAGGTCACTTAAGAATCTAAAACATACAATCATTCAGATTGTCATAGCCAATATGATATTAAAGAGTTTAAAATATTAAATCAATTAAATCTAAACTATCTATTTATTTTAAGATAAATAACTCATGTACATAACAAAGCCAAATCAGATATCTAATTAAGAATAATTCACTTCTTTTCATACAATATTACATAATCACATAATGAATGCTTAAGTATATCATTGTGTTTATAACCCAGCCAGACTAAAAAAAAAGTATTCAACAACAATGTTCAAGCATGGAATTCAACATTATAAAGTAAAAAAGTTCATATGAGTTTCAACATGAGTGGAATCCAAATAAAATGTTCTACTTAAATAAATTTTAAACATTTATCGATTGGGCACCCAAGCTAGTAAGGTAAGTTTATCTATTGAAAAGGAAAGTGGCATACATAAAGCTTGACATGGAAGGATACATTAGGAGTGTAGGTATTAGTTAATCAACTAAGACCCATTAAATAGAATGGAGTTACATAATAACTTGATTATTATTTTTATAAGACATTATTATAATTTTCATCAAGTTTTTATACTTAACCAAATGGATAATCTATGCAAAAATATTATACATGCCTATTATTAAATCATAAGTTATAGCTAACTATTATTTCATTTATTAAATAATACAAAAGTTAACTCGTTAAATTTTAGATTACACAAATGCAACATACATGACTTATGAGAGAATATATTTTAATGTATTTTGAATACATACCTTGCATGTAATTAGGTATGTCTAAAATGCATTTTAGAAGGAAGGATTTGGCTGGTCATTCTTATGAACTAGCTAGCAAAGTTTATGCATTGATAAATTTACTAAGAGATACATGTGTCTATGTATTTATATCCATAAAGTGATAGAACAAATTAAATATTAACTTTGTCTATGCAATCTAACAACAAAATTTATATCTGGTCATCTATCTAATCTAATTAAGGTCATTCTAATTCAAACAAAATTTTAGAATTAAGAACTAGTGAAAACATTTAAGTAAGCCCAAAATAATATTTATAGATTAATTTTATTTTACTCAAGAATTAAGGGGATAATTAATATATAAAAGTATTAATCCAGCTTAGATATGATTATAAATGAATGTTCAATCAACACATAATTAATAATTAATTAATACCATGTACTTGATGTGTATCACCATTAGCCAATAATCAATTTACCTTATACAATATTCAATTTCCATTTAAATTAATAATATATTCATAACATGAATTAGTAATTGACATGATAAATAACAAAGATTGCATACTAACTAATTCCTTGTCAATTTTAATAGCTATATTAAGTAATTAAACACCATCTAACCTACTATCAATGCTTAACAAAACATATCAATAATTAATCAAATCAGAAAATTAAATTGTTACCATCTCTCATACATAAGTGTGAAGTCATCAAGCCATGGAATTAAACATAGATGAACTAATCAAGACAAACCCACACAACTAGCCCTATCATCCCAACCATCGATGGCCCTCACCACCACAACCATCAATAGGATGGTGGTTGAGATAACCAAGAACATGAGATGAATTATGATAAAATTGGTTTTTAAACAAAGAGACACATCAAAATTAAAAAAAAATATAGGAAACACAACCATATCATTCCAAGGTGAGGTAGGAATAGTTATTTGATCTAAAGTATAGATCAGGAGCAAGGAAAGTTAACTTTAGTTTTTGAGTGATATATAATGGATTAAATTTAATCCATTATATATATCCTTTGAATTATTCCACTTAGATTCTCATCTAAATTGTGTCTAACCTTAACCATCTAGACCCCCTAACATATACACTCTATTATTCAAGTCTAGTCTAGGAATGACAATCAACACATTCCAAAAACATCAAAGTAGAAAATAATGACATAAAAAAAATTTAATATTAATCCAAACTATTGATTTAAACACAATATATAAATAAAATAGATATGCCTCCCAAATTTTCATACATGACCCAGTTAATTCAAAAGCTTAAATCAACTTAGTCAGAATATAAAAAGGACGCCATCAGTAATATATTCATACTTTCATAAGACCCAATGATCATAAATCTAAGGTAAAATTTATGCATACTTACATAATCAAAGTCAACACACATCCACTTAAATATACAACAACATCGGTGTAAAGATCAACATAGTTTATAGCAATGATGTAGACAAAAAAAAATCATAATCATCAGATGAAATGATAAAACTATAAACCAAATAGTAAATATCATAACCCAATCAAAAAAATTATCACAATCAAAATTATGACTATGGTGATGCATGTACCATCATAATCATTCATCCTAGTATAAATTTAATAATGCAGTCACCTGAGTCATACAACTCAAAGCCAATAATAATATATACATATGTATGTATATTTCAACACTTAGATGAAACAAATTATATAGTCAACCCATGATATACAAAATATTCAAAACATAGTTAAAACATAGGGTCAATTGAAAGGAAAATATAAACCATAAAAAATGAATAGCTAATGATTATAAAGGACAAAAAACTTAATTCAATTTTTAAATTACAAAAAAATATCACACAATAGTAACTTAATCTCCAAAAATTCAAGATTGAAATAGTTGATGGTTAAAATGGGTCACAACATAACACAAACTATAGAAATATATAGCATATAGCCTCTATTCCAAGGTTTAAAAACTCAAAAAATATTATATGCATATAATTATACCTCATGACTTTCACATAGATACACAACACAATAAAAATAAGAAATGTAATGATACATGAAAGTCAACTTGATAATAAAAAGTTGAACCGATATAAACTTCAAGCCTTAAGCTAAATAATGAAAACAAATATTATCAAAGGATAATGACCACAATGTGGTATAATAATTTCAAGGTTATGGACTATACACATGAAAGTATAACATATTCCATAGTCACCCATAACTTTGTTATTTGACCAAATAAATCATAGTCAAGGATAAAACCATTCAACCTTAGATAAACATGTGAAACACCCAACACAAATTAGGTTATATAGTCCAAGGTTTGACATAATCAAACACCATTAAAACATAGTCATTATTCAAATAAAACACATTCACATTTATATAAAAACCCATCACTATAAAACATTGAAAATGCTTTGTGTAAAATGTAGTTACCTTATTTAGAAAACATAACTTCATTGAACAAACATAGTAACCCTTTATAAATCAGCATAGTCACTTAAAAAGAAAAGACATAGTTATAATTTTATAAAAACATAGTCACCCATAT